>PVHP010004158.1:0-73117 GCA_004024765.1 Zapus hudsonius | reverse complement strand
ATATATATATATATATATATATATATATATATATATATATATATATATATATATATATATATTAAGCAGGCCTCTTCTCAAGGCAGAAGGGCAGAAGAAAAATTCCCTGTGATGGGAGTATAAATATTCAAGAAGAAATAAGAACCATGAGATAGGTAAAATAGGCTCATCTGGATATATATTGATTACATTAAATAACAATAATGGAAGTATAAATGTTTTTAACCAAATGGGAGAAAATGTTTAAAAAATAAAAATGCCATAAGAGATTTGAGACGTTTTAATAGTTTTGGAGGTAATTAAAATGCAGATATATCAGTTTTATAAGAATGTCCAGGGGGCCTTCGATAGCTCAGTTGGTAGAGCGGAGGACTGTAGCGGATAACGTTCAGCCATCCTTAGGTCGCTGGTTCGATTCTGGCTCGAAGGACATCGGTTAATTTTGGGCTGGAGAGATGGCTTAGCGGTTAAAGCATTTGTCTGCAATGCAGAAGGACCCGAGTTCAATTCCCCAGTGCCCATATAAAGCCAGATGCACAAGAGGGCGTATGTGTCTGGAGTTCCTGCTGTGCCCATTCTCTCTCTCTCTCTCTCTCTCTCTCTCTCTCTCTCTCTCTCTCTCTCTCTCTCTCTCTCTCTCTCTCTCATAAATAAATAAAATATATTTTAAAAAATAATGTCCATAGTTTTACCCATGAAAACTATAAAAAATTAAAACTATACAATGAACAGCTATCAAAGGGGAAAGCAACGGGATATTTAAAGGAAAATAATTTCTGAATCTAAGATAAGAACATAAAATGGAGGGAGAAAGCTGCAAAAAGAAAGCAAAGAGATACTCCACTAGAGGAAATAAAGTGTTATATTACTCTTATTACAAATAAGTGGATTTTAAACCTCAGTAAGAGGGTAAGGTTACCCGATTGTAAAAAAAAAATCAATTAACATATGCAGTTTAGGAAGAAAGCTATACATTAACTCTGAGGACATAGACATTTAAAACTTTAGATGTTATGACGGCTGAACATATTCACATCTGTTAAGTCAAAGCCTTAACATTTCTCCATGTGTTGATTTTATCTGAGATTCGACTGAATTCCAACTTTCTATTTTGCAATCATTGTGCAGCTCTATGCTTGTCTGAAAGAATTTGAGTTTAGGAATTAGAGTTTTTAATTTTTTTTTAATTTTCTTTTATGTGGTAGGTTAGAGAGCAGTGCTGTGATGATCTCATTTGTCTTACTAACTTTGGATTTCTTTAAAGTGAAACACAGAGACTGATAAGGACTTTAAGCTACTGGAAGAGCCACATGGATGTCCTTTGAAGACAGCACAGACGACAGAGCTTTAAATGTGCTCACATTCACCCAGCCTTGAGCAAGTCATTGGATAAGACTAAACAGAAAAGCAAGTCGGAAAAATGAGTTTTAGATTTTAACATTAGAATCTACACAGTCAAGAGAATTTGAATTTTATGTTTAGTAATTCCTATTCTTTGAACTAGCATTTGAAAACAGCCAAAATTGGCCACTTAGAGCTCAAGAAAATAGTTTGTAGAAAATATTTTCTATGCTGAAGCATGGATAATCAGCAAAATGAGGTTAATTGAAGTATAACTTTCAACAACTAGAGAATAGGTTTTATATATATATATATATATATATATATATATATATATATATATATATATATATATATTTTTTTTTTTTTTCTAAAATTGTACAGATAATATATTTTATACGGAAGCAAGCTATGTTAGGTGCTGAAGGTTTCTCCTCAGACCTTAACTTTCCAAGAAAGAATTCCATTGGAGGATACATGTTTGGTAGAAGATTTCTGAGTAAAGCAAACCAAGAGAAGACAGAAATTGGAGTGGACTGACCTGATGTGAGGGATGGCTAGGAGCCCACTGGATTTTGTGCTGTTGATTTTTTTAGGACTTAATGTATGTATAAATGAGGTGGGTGGCATGTTCAGAGGGGCAGGTGGCCCTTTTTCCTCTCCTGAATTCTGGTGGATCAGTTCTCTTTAGTTTATTTCTTCCCATGATACTCTTGAAAAGACCCCGAGAATGAAGATTGTTACGTGCATTGCAAGAGATAATATAATAAACTTTTTGAGGGGCTACCAGTCCTTGATCAGTGCACTTGTATGGCCTTTGTGATATACTGGGAGTAACTTAACTTGAACTTTGAGAATACTTAAAGGGGCATTCTGACCTCAAAGACTGTTATATAGCTTCAGCTTTGCTTGCTTACTTGACATATAACTCTCCAGCTAACCAGTCTCACATACATACATACATACATACATACATACATACATACATAAAATTTATGATTGTTTTATGATCATGTTTATAAAATTTACCTCAAGGTGAGAAATACAATTGCAATAAATCATGACAATTTTAACATGCAAAGAAACACGATCAAGTGTTGAAGCAAAATCATGAGCTGTGTTGGGAAAATACAATATTCTTTTCTACTAAAATAAAGGTTTAATATTATGTGTATGATTTTTGATTGACTGATTTGCTTATTTTTGGTATGAAAGAAAAGAATGAAGAATTTTTTTTTTATTTCTAAAAGATTACCAGCTGGACACATTTGTTTATCCAGTGTTTTCCTAGCATAAGTTGGAAAAAGAAAGTTGAGTGAAAATTAATTTAATAAAGACGATACTAACAATCATAGCCAAAATTTCAATAATACTAACTTATTGTGATCCAGTTGATGTTAAAAGGGCTCCCTGACACAATTTAATTCTCATCTCACCACGATGAGATTTTACTCTATTGCATGAGGTAAGCACCTTGCCGAAGGCTGTGCAGCTGTTCTGAGAAAATGATTTTTAGACTTGGGACATCATTGTTGCTTTGCACAGGGCTTGATAGAAAGCATTTTAATTTTCAGACCCTCACAACAGGGCATTTCTGACAAGGACGTTTTATGCCTTTTTGTTATATCTTTAATGTAGTGTCAGAAAAAAACACTAGGATGATTTGAATTTGCACGTCTGGTGATAAATTACCAAATGGTAGGATTTCAGCTATTTCATGACTTTGATGTCTACTTACTCAATAGCTAGTCCCGTGGAAGGAGAAAAGCTGCACACTAGGAGAATGACTGTGAAACAGCGCTCCGTCCTGAGTCTCCTGGGAACTCAATGCCAGCATTGGAACATGTGAAAAAGCAAACAGAAAGCTACGAAAGGGCATTTTAGGTGCTCAGTACACTTTACTCTTAGTTTTCTTTTCTACAAATTAATAAAAATACTACTGACTTCATGGCTTCTGTGAAGACTCTCTAAGATTATAGTGAAAACATGGAATATAACAAAAAATGTGGCTTTCCCGTGGCTGTAATAAAAATCTAGAGGTAACTTTTGTTTGAATCATTCTCACTAATGGAGTTTACTTATTTTTGTTTGTTTTTATCTTTCTTGAAAACAATACACACACACTTCACTAAGATTTAAACCACCCAAGTGATTCTCTTAATTATTCCAAAATAGAAATTTTAGCTTATTCTTGAAGCCTTGACCCCTTCCATGCCCCATGTCCCCAGTGCTAACAATATTCCATTGTCTATTCAAAATTGTTGTCCTTGTTAGTAGCTTTTAGTACTCAAAGATAAATATTTACAGAAGAAAGAGTTTTCATTGAAATGATCCCAAATCAACATATGCTTTCTCATTTGCAATATTCCCCCTAGGAAGTGGAATGAATAATAAATGACCAGCCAGATGTTGGACTTACTTAACTACTTAACAGAAAGTTTATATTTGAGGCATTTACCCGTAACCAAACCTCAGCTGTGTTTTTATCTTAAGACACATATTTTCCCTAACTTCATGAATACAGAGAGCTCCAAACATCTTCTCTGACGGTTTCATTTTTGGCTCAGATAGAATTCAGTAGTAAGCGTGCACATAGCTGGAGGATAGTAAAGAAAACTCAATAAATCTTGCTTTAACCTGACATGATAAATGGTGGGAATCACAAGGAGCTGCCTATTGGCTTATCACAAATATGAGGGCACAGTGAATTATCTGATATGCCTTGAGGTATTTTTTTCTTGGTCAGATAGAAACAAAGTGCTGTAATTTTAAGGATTACAGGTAAGCAGAAAAAAATCACTGCATATACTTTAAAACAAATATGCTGGAGGTTTATAGACAGTAATCTCACCACATTTAGTATGTACTAGACCCTTTCAAACTTTTTTTTCAAATGTCAATTCATTTTACACAGTGTGGAAAAACTGATTAAGGTCCTAATATGGCCCTTATGTATACAGATAAGGAAATTGATGCCAGAGAAATATAACAAATTTCCTAAGGCTGTAGAACTAATAAGTGGACCCAAGCTGGATTTAGCAATGGAAGAGAGAGAGGTTCTTAGCAAAAGTTCTTCACCACTGATCTTAATTAAACCAAGAAACAGAAGTTCTTAACCACAGGCCTCTGCTTTCTCTTGTTTAAAATATGTGTAAACATGTGGACCAGGTGACGTATTGGTAGTGAAAAAGAAGCTTTAAAGTGGTTTTGTTTAATGTTTTAAGTCCTGGGACTTTTTTTTGAATATGCTGCTTCTTACAGTAACTAATGTATTATAAGACAATGCTTATTTTTCAGTAACTATCACTTCATCTACATAGTTACTGAGCTCATCTTGATTATACAAAAGGGAATGAATTGTTACAGTCTGTGGAGCAAAAGGTATAGCCACATTAATTCCAGTGTTTAGACATTTTTTATCAAACATTTCACATTCTTAGGAATATAAGAATTGTATACATAGCACAAAAATAAACATGTGTTATTAGAATTGGCGAATAATACTTATATAATATGCCAACAGTTCTCTAAAATAAAATTTTGCATACTTATGTATTGACTTTAAAGGCTAAAACTTTTCATATTTATTTTTAATTTGTCGTTCATCATAGTTTCCTAGTTGGCTTTAACTATGAAATGTAACTATCAGCTGAAGTGTGATGAGAACACTTATTTATATTACATATCAGGGACTTTTCTAGCCTGGTTCATATACAATTAAAATCTCTGCTAAACAGAACAAATCCATTTCTGGACCAAGCATGAAGAACTGTACCTCTTATAAATAATTTTTGACATTCTAAACTTTGTGGCTTCTTATATTTTCCTTTTCAATTTGTTACGAATCTTTAAAGAACAGGTATTATGGTATATACCTATAATTCCAGTTCTTAGCAGGCTGAGACTAGACAATTCTACACTTTAGGCCATCCAAGAATACTCTGTAAACCACCTTAGGAAAGAGAAAGAGAGAGAGAGAGAGAGAGAGAGAGAGAGAGAGAGAGAGAGAGAGAGAAGGAAAGAAGGAAGGAAAGAAAGGAAAAGAATAGAGTAGAATACAATAGAATATAAAAGAAAAAGAAAGGAAAGGGAAAAGAGGAAAGAAGGAAGGGAGGAAGGGAAAGAAGAAGGTAGGTAGGTAGGATGGAAGGAAGGAAGCAAGCAAGGAAGGAAGGAAGGAAGGAAGGAAGGAAGGAAGGAAGGAAGGAAAACTGAAAGCAACAGCTTCCTCCAATCATCAAGCTAGTATTATCCAAGGCGGGGCTTTGTAAGGCACCTCTGTTTTTGTTTTTCCATTCCCAGGGTTTCTTGCACTTATCCCCCCCCCCCCGTGATTCCTTTACATTGATGAAAACTTTATATGAACCTAAATAGATAAAATAGTTACATTTTATGTAGGTATATTAAATAGATACACAAATCAAACATTAACTGAAAATAAATCATAAAGAAATTAAGAAATTTAGCCTACAATAGTTATTTGGTATACAAATGATTTTACTAGCTACTAAAGTGAAAATCTAATTAGCATACAAATAGAATTGAGTTTTGTTTATTTATAAAGAATAAATCTCAGTTGAAGTTGTGTCACTACAGGAAGGAATCGGAGCATCTCCAGTTTTTTTCAGGCTTGGTTAATGTTTTGCTTTAACAATTTTCAATACTGAGAAAGTATCAACAGGAATCAGTGCTACAAAGGGGCAGAAGTATGAAAAGGAACATTTTAGAATTCTTTGGAAATTCTGTGCTAATACAAAACAAAAATTGATTTATTTAAATAAAACTGAAATCAGTAACTCGAACAGCACTTTTTAAAACTAAATATTCTACCATCCAAAGAAATATTAGTTTGATATTTACATTGTGAGGATTGACAGTTAATAAATATTAAAAGTCTGTTTTATGTAGTTAAACTATTATGTTTTTTTTATCAAAAGATCTTTATATGGCCAAGAAAGTAGAGTTACAAACTTGAGCTGCTGGGGGCTGTTTGATGGCACTTAGTGTGTAGAATGGGCAGTGGGTGCAGACTTGATGTCACTCAAGCTCAAGGCCACTTGAGTGAGCTGCTGGAGACCCCTGATTCCTGTGTGCTTGGTGCTCAGTTAATACTGGGCTGCGGCATGTTTCCTATCACCAAACCTTTCATGACCATCAGAATCCATGAGGTGACCCCATGAAGACTTGGGACCCACAGTTTCAGGTGCTGTTTCCCTTTGGGACTCTCTCTTACCCATGTCCAATCTGTGCTCCTCTCGCCTACCTGGAGCTCTCACACTGCTCTCAGGTGGTTGGGGGCTCCAGGCTTCCTCCAGCCTTTTTGTTCCTGGGTGCAGACAGTGAAAGGAGCTTGGGGAGGACTGAGTATGAAGGAGTGGAGACATTGGGAGTCCTTCCTGATCTCTCTCTCTAGATGTGGGGTCATACAGGGGCCTTTCCTCATACAGGGGTCTGCAGTCTGGCTCCCAGGTAGACGCGGTGACCTTCATTCTCCCACTCCCACAGTGCAGCACCTTGATGACACTGTCTTCTGCCCTTCTGAAACTGTGTCACCTCACTGCTTCCTGGGAGCCCTGACCCCAGATCACACCTCCTAAACAACTGTCTGTGGAATGATGGAACTCGGTCCATGCAGCTTCTGTGTTCTTGCTAAATGCAAGTTATTTTTTATAAATATGTTCCTTTTGCTAAGGGTATGGATAAATAGGGAGAGAAGGGAGAGAAAGACAGAAAGAGAAAAATAGAGAAAGAGAAAAATCAAGCAGATTATGTAAATATACCATAATTAACTACATAGATTTCCAAGGCTTAATCGCCTCCAAGATTGTATTTCTCTGACCACTTCTTTGGGCTTCATTCAAATTTTTTAAATTCATTTTTGCTTTTTCAAGTTCTTTCTAATCTTATTACAAGAGAATGTTAAAGAATCTTATTTATTTTTTTAAATATTTTATTTATTCATTTTTCAAGCAGAGAGAGAGAGAGAGAGGGAGAGAGAGAGAGAGAGAGAAACACCAGGGCCACCACCTTGTGGGTCTGGCTTATGTGGGTACTGGGGAATTGAACCCTGGGCCTTAGGCACTGGAGGCAAGTGCCTTAACTGCTGAGCCATCTCCCCAGCCCTAAAGAATCTTATTGATGAAGAATAAAGTGATTAGCTCATTTCTTCCTGGCTGCAAGTACAGTAGCCATCTTTAAGTACGCCCCAATTCTCATTTGGATTGATTCCAGGCGTTTTTCAATGTTGCCTAAAATAACATTACTTACTTACTTGCACACTAGTGAGTCAATTCAAAAATTATGTGCAAAATATGATTTTTGTCAAAGAAAGACACACTTGTTTTCTCTTGAATGTCATTAATATGAATCACCCCTAGATGGGTCTGATAGTACCGTGTGGGGAGTGTGTTGTAGATATTATAAATCTGTTTAACCTTATAGCAACCTAATAGCTGTCTCATTCCATATGTGCTCCAGATATTTTTCCCAGAATCCTTTAGTGCAACATACTTATATGTACACACAATGTTAATGTTTGTTAAGAGTTCATAGCTTTTTTTTAAACATTTCTTCCTGACATGCCATATATCAAGAAAAAGACCTATGTTATGTGAGCTGTAGCTCTTCAGTAGCAGATGTATGTTCATAGGAGACCTTGGGTTTTCTTAAATATTTATGACACAGACACAACCACAAAAAAAGCTCTAGTCAGGCAAAATTGATTGTTTTCTTTCACATGAATCTTAGCAAAAATATTGGTAAAGGCAACTGTGCCAAATATTGCCAGCATAAAAATCAGCAATTAGTACTAACTGCAACTTTAAATTTTGAGATAACTTTATTGCCCATGGATGTTTCACCAATTGGTAATTATAATTACTATTAAAGGTTATGGTACATATTGTGTTATATTTCTTTTTTCATAATTCATTAATGGCTGTCATATTAATTTTATGATATATATTCTACCATCATTCTGATATATGCTTCCCATGAGGAAACTTAAGAACAAAAAAAGAGGGAATGATAATAAAATGAAAAAAGGGAATTAAACACCACAGATACATGAGTTTCCAAGCCATAGATAAACAAATTATTGATCTTAAATTGAAAATATGGTTATACAATTTTTGTGAATTAGGACCAAAAAATGAAAACACATAATCTGTCATATGCAAATAAATTATAACAACTCATGTGTATGGATGCACTTTTCCATAATTTTATTGCAAACTTGTTTTCCATGGCATTGGATGTCTAGAATTGTTGTAGAGCAGATGTAGGAGGCATTCATTTAGATTAAACAGAATTCATTCTCATATGCTTATCCAGACATCCATCACTCACCACGCCCAATCCCAACATGAATCCATGACCAAGAGGCATGAAGAACAATGTTTTGTGTTGTATATTTGTTCAATCAATAAGATTATTAAATACCTAAAGTAAATAGTTTAAAAATGTGATTTGACTATTTAAATGTATTTAAGGTTAGAGTTATATCTGAAATATGAGAATTTATAGAACAAAATAAGTAGAAATACTAAAATTTGTAAAGATTTAAAAAGTGAGAAAATTTGAATCAGTATTTTTAAAACAATCAAGGGCTGGAGAGATGGCTCAGCAGTTAAGGCTCTTGCCTGCAAGACCTAATGACCTAGAGTCAATTCTCCAGTATCCACATAAGGACAGATGCACAAAGTGGTGCATGCATCTGGAGTTTGCTTGCACCACTTGGTGCTGGTGCACGTGCACCTATTCTCTCTCTCTCTCTCTCTCTCTCTCTCTCTCTCTCTCTCTCTCTCTCTCTCTCTCTCTCTCTCTCTTTCTTCCCCTGCTGGCAAACAAATAATTTGTTTAAATATCAAGATAAATTGTCCTCTTTTGGATAAACTAGATGACTTGTTGAAGGGAATACATATAATAATTAACCAGGAGATGATAACTAGTTTGTGATACTTCCAAATGTAACTTTAGTTAAATCTAACGATGGCATATTAACTAACTTGTTCTACTCAACTCTCCTTTAATTGGTTTAAAGGACTATGAGAAAACAGACTTCCATTTAGTTATATAAAACACCTTCCAAAACTGAATTTGCCTACATGAAATTTTACTCTTATAAGATTTCTATTTTGTGATGAAATAATTTTTCATACTTAATATTTACTGAAAATATGATAATTCAGAGAATACAGATGAATATTCAGAAAATCAGAGGTTTGTTTTTCAGGCGGCCTTCTTAGAAAATAGTTAAACAGTTTCAGTTACAGTGTTAGTGAATCCTGAGCTCTATTGAGAAGGATCCTGAAATTAGTGTCATATGCATTAAATTACTTTACAGTCAAATTTCAATTTCTTCCACCAGTCCAATCAGAAGCATCCTTACCATGTCACTGGCTTCACTAGTAATATTTCCTGTAACTATGCAGTATATCATGAGCAAAGGAAAACATTTTGTAATTTTAAATTAATATAATTACTTAAGTTTGTTTATTGTATTGAGACAAACCAAGGGCACAACACTAACACCAGACAAAATTGCTTACTCAAATACAGTCCCCTGTATTCATGTGTGTTGTTTTTATTACTGCTGTGATCAGATGCCCGAGAAGCAGCAGCTCAAGGGGAAGGTGTTTATGTTATCTCACAGTTCCTGGGGCTGTGGTCCAACACAGAAGTGGAAGCCATCAGGCAGGAGCCGGAGACCACTAATCACAATGCATCCAGTTAAGAAGCAAAGAAAGTTAACAAGACGTGGATCTGGGCCATAAACCTCAAGGCTGGCACACGAGACCCAATTCTTTCAAACAGACTCTACCTCCTAAGAGTTCCATAACCTTCCTAACAGTGCCAATATCTGAGGACCAAGTGCTCAGATACATGAAAATATGGGGAGGTATGTTTCTATGTCTTCTGAGAAAACCAACCTTCGCCATCATTATGGTAGCAGCTCTCCACATTGGGTCTGTTGACTTTACTCACAAAAGGAAGTCTGTGTGTGGGTTAGGTTTTGTTGTCAACTTGATCTTTTTAATTATCCTGGGTGAATCTCTGAGGATATTTACAGGAAGGCAGCCTCTCAGTACGGGCCAGGATGTAAAGAAGCTCAGAGAAGCTAGAAATGAACATCAATTTTTTTGGAAGGGAAGTGCAGGAAGGAAATTACAGAAACTCAGGAAACCAACAAGTCTGGGATAGGGTTGTAAGACTCTACCCTAAGGTTACATAAAGGGGAGAAAATCTTCCCCCTCCCCTCTCCTTTGTGTGGTATTGTTGGGGGGTTTCTCTCGGCTTGGACCTGCGAAAGGGGGCCAGCCTCTTTCACCATTATGGAACTTCCCCTTAATCTGTAGCTTCCACAAGTCCTTTCCTCCCATAAACTGTGCCTGGTTTAAAGATTCATCCCAGCAGGGTGTGGCTGACCACAACAGTGTGGAAAGGGTCATCAACCCTCACCTGAAGTGTCAGGTGTGCTCTGTGTCAGCTAAATCCAATGACAGGGTGGGTGGTCTTGTGGTTTCAGAGGGATAGAGTATATAGAGGAGAGACCAGACAGCTCCATTTATGCAGCTGTGGGGAGAACATTAGCCATGCTGGAAAATACTTTCCGTTCTTAGGGCTGTTTGGGGTCTGCAGGCTCCTGTAAGTAACTCCTCACCTATGTTCTGTAAAGAAGGCCAATGCAGTCATTGCTTTACCTGATTGAATTTGGTGGAACGGACTTCTAGTCATGGCAGCAAGGGCTCTCTACCTGTGGGGAGAATTCACATGATAGGAAGGTATTTCACATTCAACATGCCCAAGAAGGGAAAGAGAAAACAGATTTGATAATATTAGCCATAAAGTAACTACAAAAATTGACATAAAAAGAGATGATGCTGAATTTACCAAAAAAAAAAAAATCTATTTTAAAGGTTGGCTGTTTGCATGTACAGTGTGAAATTCTAGCATTTCAAATACTTAATGAAGCTTTGAATTTAATTAAAGGTGAAAAGTTTCTTTGCACCTATGAGTTACCAAGTGTAGGAAGTTGGAAGTCAAACTTGTGGACTTCTTTTCTCTGCAAGGACTAAGATTCCTCAGAATAAGATTCACAGACATGAGCATTCAACTCTATGTCTACTTAGTTTAAATTAACATATGATCATACATGATTTGGTTAGAATATATTTTATAAAATTAAATAATTTATATGGGAAATAACTTTTAATTATTTAATTGAATTTTTAAATATTCCTTCCTGTTCTAAAAAGAAGAAAGAGAAAAAGAAAGGAAGATGGAGTGAAGGAAAGAAATAAGGAAGGAAAGACAGACAGAAGGAAGAAAAGAAGGAAGGAAGAAGGAAAGAAGGAAGGAGGAAGGAAGGAGGAAGAATGGGGAAAGGAGACTAGAGGAAGGAAGTGCTGTGGTTGGAGAGAGCAAGAACAAGGAGAAAAGAGAAAAGGAGGGAAGGGTAGAATACTTTGAAGAACTTGAAAATGAAATTTATTGCATTATATGTTTTGTTTATCTAGGACTTGTACAAGGGAAAAGTTGCTACAAAAAGTCCCAAAGGGTAAGCATGAAAGAAAACAAAGAACAGTTAATTTGTATGTGCATTTCTGCTGGTGAGACCCATAAATATGGATGGTCACATTGGGGAGATTATTTTCAAACTTAAAATACAAGTTTTCTACTACTCATAACATGGAAGAATTTTTTTTAGCTAGCTAACCTTCTGTCTGCTATTTATAAATATATATAAATGCTAAAGAAGCATTTATCTTGCTTCTTTCATAGTTTTTTTTTGTTCTAATGCAATCTCTTCTAAAAGGACATAGGACACTGGAATTGCCCTTCTTCATTAGGATGAAAACAATCTATCCTAAGATCTTTCTTCGGAAAGCCTGGTTGTTAGACCATGAATAAATTCTTGAAAATTAGCATATGAATACAAAACTATAATGATTTGCAAGCTGAATAACCTGAGCTTCATGGCACCACTTCCTAGACCATAGCACTGGAGCAAATGGACATTATTTCAATGAGCACCTGAGTTCTCAAGCTGTCAGCCTTTCATTCCCCAAGGCCTGATTCTCATAACAGGTCAGTCCACAGGACATTCCCATCTTCACTCAGTTGAAAACTACATTGTCATTCTGTAGGCAGAATTTTACTTTCAGATTTATTTTGTAGACAAAAGTCCAACAGCTGCTTTCAGTTTAAATAGTTTATTCTTGCTAAAAGCCATGGCAGTCCAGAGACGTTTTTCTATCAAGGTTTATCTCCCCTTGTTAAAGTTTAGATAAGAGGCTGCCAGATTTTTCTGCTTCAAAAGAGATAAGAACACATGTAACCGCAAACTCTACTCATTTATCACCAGCATGTACAGTGGTGTAGGACAGAGGAAAGATGCATCTATCTCTGCCTAATAAGGAGATACGTCTGAGGGAGACAAGGAGGAAACATTGGATATTTAGTTTCAAAAGATAGTGACACCTGTTTTGTGAAACAGGAGCCAATAACTCATAAGCAGTACAATAATAAAAATGTAAAGATAAGACTCATAAATTAGTGTTGGACTTAACTCAGTTGTTTTACAGGTTTAAGGAGAAGATTGAATGTTTTCAAATGTTCTGTCACCATTATTCAAGTGTTTAGAATTGAAACATACTGATTTTGTTCTTCCAAGATTTGGAAAATTATTCTTTTAATTGTTTTAAAAGTTTAACTGATATGTTAAAATTGTGTGTACTTATGAGTACCCCACAATACTCCCACAGAAGCCCAATGTTTCTTGTCCAAAAAAGGTTAAACATGCCTCTCTCCTCATTCATTATTTCTTAGAGATATAAACATTCAAATTTCTTTTCGCTAGCTTTAAAAATACATTCATAGTATACTAGGATTCTCTATTTTCATGAAACTATGCAGTAGAACAACAGGACTTCTCTCTGTTATCCATCTTCAGTTAGTAGCTGACAATCAATATTTCTTATTCCCCCTCTCCCATATTCCGCAGCATTCAAAGCTCAAATTCTACAATTTTTATAGATCTTTTTATTTATATTTTAATTTTTTGGTTTTTCGAGGTAGGTTCTCATTCTAGCCCAGGCTAACCATAGAATTTACCTCAGGGTGACCTTGAACTCACAGCAATCCTCCTACCTCTGCCTCCCAGGTGCTGGTAAATTAATATTTTTAATATTACTTGTGAATGAAATCATGTGGTAACTGTTTTTCTGGGTCTGGTTTATTTTAATTAAGATACGCACTGCCCATTTTTGTAGATGACATGATTCCATCCTTCTTATAGCAGAAAGGCATTCCTTTGTATCTAACTGCCCCTTTGTCTTGATGCCTTCATTAGCTGATTGTCATCAAGGTTGTTTCCATGTCTTGACTTCTGAATATTCCTACAATAATCTTGGGACTTTGTATTCACTTTATCTAGTTTAGATGTCCCTAGAAGTATGACTCTAGTATCATGCTAGTTCTGTAATAGACTGGTGGGATTTCTTAGCAATTCACCAATATATCAATACTCACATAAATTTAGGGTGTCCCCAGAACCTTGGCTTATGAATCAAAAGAATTAAATTCCATAAGCCAGATGATAAGACTCAGAGAAACTTTATTAGATTAAGAATAGAAAGAGGAGAAAACACAAAGAGCTCCTGCCATGTGGAAGGCAGGAGGAGATAGAGCCCATGTTGGAGTAGGGGTTCTCCCTTGACCTCAGCCCAGCAGAGATGAGACAAAGGGGGCTTACTGCACCAGACCTGGAGTACATGTGAGAAGAACAGGCAAAAAAAGAGGCTTTGCCCACCTGGGAAAAAATCTATTAATAATCTTATTGCGGTGGGCTTTATCTTCAGGCCAAGGTGAGCCTGGGAGCAAGCTGAATGGTCTGGACTCAGGAGGCTGGCTCAGGAACACACTATAGTAGGAGCTGAAAGAGAGATGATTGGATAGGCTGGACGAGATGCTGAGCTCTCAGCTCTGCTGAAACAGGCAGGCTTTGGGCCCTCTAACTGGCTACCTGAAAATGAAGCTACATACTTCCCCCTCAGTTCTACTGTTAATATAGTGTGTGTGTGTGTGTGTGTGTGTGTGTGTGTGTGTGTGTGTGTGTGTGTCTGTGTCTGTGGTGTCTGTGTGTGTGTGTGTGTAGTATAGTGGTATATGCATGTGTGTGCATATAGGTGTTCTTCATGAACACCCATGTACAGGCTAGAGGAGAACATTGAGTGTCCTACTCTGACATCTGTGTGGTTTTTGGCACACCTGGCTGACAAATAAACCCTAATAATTCACTGGTCTTCATTCCCTATGTGACTGTGACTAAGTGTGCATAGCTATTTACATGGCTGCTGGGAAATTGAACTTAGATTGAATCAGGCCCTCTCAGGCCCTCTTGATTACACAGCAAATATTCTTACCTCTGAGCCATCTCCTGAGGTCCTACCTGTAATACTTGGAGGAGCCTCAATACAGTTTTCCATAAAGATTTTTTTTACTAATTATCTTTTTTATTTTACTACATTACTACCAGTGGTATATACTGGTTTTATTTTCTAAACATTCTCATCAGCATGTGTTATCTTTTGTAATTTGAATGATGGTCCCTCTAATTGGAGTGAGGTAGATTCTCACTGTGGGTTTAATTTGCATTTTCATGGAAGATCACAGCTGCTATACATTTTTTTTTCATATACCTTTGACCAAGAAAGAATTCCAGATGTAGAAATTATAAAAAGAAACAAGTGACCTACATGTGAGCATGCCACTTACGAACAAGCCAGGATTTATCACAATGAATATATTTACCATGGAACTTGAAAAAAGCACCAGGATTATACCACAAAGAGAATGAAAACAGGGCAAAGAATTCTATGTATGGGGCATGAACAAAGGCATATAAGCATGAAATGATATTCAATGTTTGGGGACGGAAATATACTTGGTTACGGATCATCAATTGTTGAAAAAGTCTCCTAAGAAATAATGTGGGATATTAATATTGGGACCCACTTAATAAAAATTCAAATTAAAGCTTGGAAAAAATTGCATGGGTGTTCATATCAATGAAAAAAGTTTATGATGGCCAAAATAAGTGATACAGAAACGAGGTAGATAAAAATTGAAAAGGTATGTTTGTGACATATTGAAAAGAGACGAAAGCCTTGTGCTAACTGTTCTTATTGTGTTTTAACTGTGATCAATGAGGGAATCCTGGAGGCAATCAGGTTGTTCCCATGAACATGGTGATGAGTTCTGTCATATGAGAGTTTAAAGGAACTGGATTGTATAAGACTAAGGGTTATGTAAATTTTATTTTCCTGGTACTGTTCTTCCCCATCTGTGTAATAGCATATGTTCTCTGTTCTCTCATTCTGGGAGCAAAGCAACATGTTTTTGTTGGGTTATCACTATGGTCTGGATGTTGTACCCACTAAAACTGATGTTGCAATTGATTACTGAAGAAGCAATGTTGAGAGGTGGAGCTTTTAAGAACAATAAGAAGAATTTATGTTTCTTCACAAATCGAATTAGAACTCTAGTAATAGATTTGCTCTTAGAGAGTGGATTGTATTCACGATGTACCTTACTGGTGTCTATGTATAGAGGTAGTCAATCTTAAAAGGTTAATGAATAGAATGGATTATAATTGAGTGTCTGTCTTGCTTGCATCTTTCTCTCTTTAATGTATACTGCTTTCTTTCTTGTTTTTCCACCATGCATGGAATAGCACGAGATCCTCCCCAGAATCTAAAGTTTTAGTCAATATCATCATGCAATTTTAGCCTCCAGAACTGTGTGTTTAGTAAGTCTCTTTTCTTTATAAATTATGTAGTCTCAGTTATTCTGTTATAGCAATGGAAATTTGACTAAGGCAGTTAATTGTCTGTATAAATTATAATATGTATCACTAGAGACAATTAAATAACCAGAGATGTGTTTATATGCCCACAAGAGAAATTCAGGGCTTCTCGGATTTTTTTCCCCAGATAGTACTGCTAAGGAAAATCTTACTCTTATTATGAGCACAGAACCACTTTGTGATGGTGAAATTTTGTTGTCAACTTGACCAATTAGCAATCCACAGTAATCTTAAGAGTTGTATAGCAAATTTCCTCCAGATTGAAGAGAGAAAGGAGGCTCAGGGAATTCAGGAAGTCACATTAGCAAGAAATAAACATTGTTTCCTGGGAGGAAAGTACAGCAAGGAAATTCCAGAGACTCAGGAAATCAAGCCTGAGAAAGAGTTTTAAGACCCCGCCCTAAGGCTACATAAAGGGGAAGGAAATATCTCTCCTCCCCTGTCTTTTGCTTTTGGCATGAGTTGCTGGTGATGGGTTTCTCTCTCTCTGCTGGGACCTGTGAAAGAAGGCTAGCCTCTTTTGCCATTATGGAACTTGTCCTGGATCTGAAACTTCAAAAACTTCCTTCCTCCCATAACTGCGCCTGGTTTGGAGGGTAATCCCAGTGGCATGTGGGTAACTATGACACACTTCAACATTCCAACCAGCCTGATGTGGATCAGTTCACCAAAAAATGCATTTTAGAATTAAAGACATAAAAATAAAGTTCAATTTCTTCTTAAATTAGATCTTCATATCCATTCTTCTCTATGTCCATTCCCATCGAGTTTATAAATTTCATTTATGTGAGTATAGTTGCCTGAGTGTAAAAATGGCCCCAGTTCTTACCTCCTGAATCTTTTCTGAAGTGAATTTGTAGTTTTTTCCCATCGAGAGGTCCCAGGATGGCCTGCTGACATGCTTTGCCTGACAGCATGAGGCAGACATGACCATGAGACATGCACAGCCAGGGTCTCAGGAGGCCCAGGGCAAGTTGTAATCTTGAAACCCTGCTAAGTCTGTAGGAGCAAAGCTAAAACACCCTTCTGGTAATTGAGAGACCTTGGAGAGGAGAGCTGGATAACTGTTGGCAGAGAGCAGCTGACCTGTCCTCCTACCTCCAACCAAGCTCAGCCAAAACCACTCAAATCCAGAGTAACAGACCTGATCACCTAACCCACAGGATTACAAACTGTGTTGTGATGACACCATAGCTATTTCTTTTATCACATTATTCTTAAAGTATGTAATTGAGAACAACATGACACACTTCTCTTTTGATTATCTGGAAGGGGGCAATGTGAGTAGAAGGAGGAACAGAAACAACAAAAATTGTATTTGAAAAATTTTATACAAAAATAATAAAAAACCACAAATTAGTGAAACTAAGGTGTCTATAAAAAAACAAGTATTACAAAAAAAAAAAAAACATTCTAGGGGTTGGGATATGGCTCAGTCAGTAAAACACTTGCTTTGCAGCATGAGGATCTGTGTCCCGTCCCAGGAATCCATGTAAAAATACTAGGTTTGGTAGTGTGAACCTATAATACTGAGCTATGGACACAGAGATGGGCAAATCCTTGCTCCCCTCTGGCCAGCCAGTGTAGCCTTATTGGTGAACTCCAGACCAATGAAACACCATATCTCAAGAAATGTGAATGGCATTCCTGAGGTTTGACCTCTGAGGCTGTCCTCTGGCCACCATATAGTTGTACAGGCACATGACATGCACAACTCTCTTTTGCAATTACCTGTTCATTGTTGGAACAAACATGTAACCAGCAGTGTTAGTGGAGGAAAGAATTTGTTTTATGCTCAGAATATCCAAGGAAAACTTCATCATGGGGCAGAAGCTGGCTCACTTCATCACACACCCATAGCAGAGCATCAAGGGCAAGCACAACCTCAAGATCAAGCCTACTCTGAACACAACACAGAGCTAGACCCCATCCCAAGGTCTTCCCTGGTGACACACTTCCTGCAGCAGAGACTCTGCTAGGTGGGAACTAAGCAGCAAACTAGATCACAAACATCTCAGGCTATGGAGTCATTACATTCAAGCCATCCCACCCCACACATATAAATACACATTACATTAAAAATATTCTATATAGGTAATACACAGGACTTTTTTAGAAATTCTTTTTATTTTAATTTGTTTACAAGCAGAGTGAGACAGACACAGAGAGATGGACACAGAGAATGGACACACCAGGGCCTCCAGCCACTGCAAATGAACTCCAAATGAATGAGCCATTTGGTGCATCTGACTTTACATGGGTACTGGGGGATCAAATCAAACTCAGGTTGTTGGGCTTTGTAGGCCAATGCCTTCACCACTGGACAGTCTCTCCAGCCCCAGACTTTTTATACAACTAGGTATAGTGTAGAAATAAAGCAAGATGAAAAACGATACTATCTTTTCTTGGAAAACTTTGGTGTTTGGTAACTCCATTGTAGAATAAAAGAGCACAGTAGGGATATAAACAAATAAGAATGATTTTGTTGTGTCTTATCTGATGTCCTAAAAGATATTTGACAGTATTCAGGAAAAAATAGACTTTTAAAACATTTAGCATTACATGATTATGGCAAAGTAGAATATGATGAACTTATAATGAGTTTATCATGAATACATTGGGTTTTATAATTAATTTAGTATGGTTCCACTTTCCAGTAGAATTTCAGTTAAAAAAGAGAAAAATGTATGAAAAAAATCTTCTAAGAACATTAAAAAATATTATTTTTAAATATTTTAAAGTAGATATTTAGATACAGTAAGATATACATATATTTCAAGAAATATATGTATATATATATGTATTTTGAAAGGCAGGGATACATATGCTTTTATTCATTCCTTCATTTTAAATATATTTTATTACCTTCATTTACATTACTCAAGATAAGGGTAAGGTCTCTGATCAGGTTCCAGTGAAAGAGATGACATGTCGATATGAAAATGAAATACTTCACAAATAAAATGATAGGAGGAAACATTTTAAAAATATGTAATACCATGTTATCAACAAGAAAGAAATTATCAACTCTACCTTTCAGAAAGCTTCCTAAAAGAGCATAAAAATTAGATTTTGAAGCATGAATTTAAATTCTCAATTTGAATAAGCAAATGCATGGCAGTCTAGGGGAAAAGAATCTCTTGCATGCACAGCACTGGAAAATTGTATGCTGTGTAACCTAGGAAATTTCAACAGCTGGATTTTGATGTGTAGGAGAGAACTCAAAAGACTGTCCATACTCTCCTGGCCCTGCCATGGTCTTGATCCTCATGAAGATAATTTCTCCTGCTCACTAGTTGTATTATAGGTTTCTCATTCTAATACTTTACTGTAAAGACTGGTATATGCAACAAAGAAAAGTTCAATATCATTATGAATTAAAAATAACCTTAACTTACATTGGGATTTTGGTAGGATAACATGGTATTATAGATTCTTAAATATTTTCTCCTATCATTTTATTTGTGAAATATTTCATTTTCATATTCACATGTCATCTCTTTCACCTAACTTCAAATCAGATCTTTCTTCAACTATCAGATTTACTTCCTTGTAGAATTATTCTTAAATGGTGGCAATAAATTAAAGATTACATGACAGCTGATTAAGACCTGAGGGGATGTTGCAGACTCCAAAGAAAAATACTGGCAAAACTGAGTTGGAATATATGATGCCTGTCTCTTAGGTCACTGGTTTGGTAATCAAACATGGTCTATTCTGTGCCAAACATGAAAGTGGCAGTAAAGAACAATTTTTTCTTTATCTTCAAGGAACTTGTATTTTATTGAGAATAGAGTCCCAATTGGTGCTTAAATTACATATGTAATGTACTGGATGGTCACAAGAGACATTCGAGAAGGAATAAAGCAAATACAAACTTATAGGGACAGCAAGAAGTTTGGGAATGTCATTTGTAATAGTATAGAGGGAAAATCATCTTAATGAGAGCGTGACATTTTTGACAGTTATGTAAATTAGTGAGGTGTGACACAGATCACTGAAGAATAAGCTCTGTGTAGAGGACTCACTATGAAGAAACTCATATGGATAGACATGGGAAAAATGGGTTCGGCTGGATGAGGTGAAGAGAAAGTGTCAGGAGGTTCCTCTGTGCTCTGCAAAAAAGAAAAATAAGTGTTTGACAAAATCAGGAATGTAATGAGAAAAGGGCAAAGGAGGTCTCTTCAACTACAGTTTTTAATTATAGATGGATAACTAGTCTCTTTCATCAAGCAACTCTTGTCCAAACCAGATTGTATACAAAGGATTGCTTTTCCAAACTAGCTTCTATTTCTTCTCCTCATGTAGTATGTTTCCACACCACAATGTTCACTGTTGAAAGTCCAGGTGCTTACACACAATAGCTATTTTCTATTACATTAGGAAATAATTGAACATAGAAGGTTTAAACACTATAATAATCAATAATCATGTTATTAGAGTTCTTTCACTTAAATGTAATCTTATTTTCTATGAAGTCTTACATTTCAGTTTATAGGAACCAATCTCATTGGGAAAGAATTTAATAACAGTGTAGCTATGCACACACACACACACACACACACACACACACACACACACACACACACCAGTAGAGTTACTCATAAGAGGAAAGTGACTTCCAAATACAGGCCATGATTAAAATTTCTGATGTCTCCCATTGGAAAGATTCTGTTTCTAAAATCAAACAAACCAAAAAGAAAAATAAAGGTCTGAACCAAAAGCAGTTTGAATGTCAGCAAAATCTAACTGAGAGACACTGAGTTCCAACATTGGCTTTACCATAACTAGAAGGTAAACGGAGACAGCATCAATATTTTGAGGTCACACAGGACTCTAAGTCTATATGAAGGAGTCAGGTTTTCCCCCAGGTCTTCTTTTATAAAACAAAAAGTATAGATACATAATTTAGACCTAACATCATGGTAAGCGCTGGACAGGTGTTGAATTCTTCAAGTCTTTCTTTTGGAGAAAAAGCCATTTATCCTGCCTTGCCAACTTTTCCATTTCAACCTTAAGATTCAGAACAAACTGCAGTGGATAATGCCTGAGAAATAGCTAATATGATCCATACATGCAAAAGTACTCTTCCTCAAAAATGTTGGTGCATTTTGATTAAAGCCTTCGATATTCTATTTCTGGTTCAAGTAATTCCTTACTCTTTTATTCTATCCTCAAGGTTAAGTGGTCTGTGGTACTGACCCCTCATTTCTTAAACCCTAGTGACAGATTAAAAGATAGAGTGGAAAAGATAAGTAGAAGTCTCAAAAAAGGATCTTTCTAAAGTTTTGTATTCTAGTGGAAAGCCTATTCTTTCTTGATTCTATACTGCCTCTTAGGACATCAGATAAAACACACTGAATTCATAGTGGAAACAAAAAAATAATTATACAATGTAATGATATATATATATATATATATATATATATATATATATATATATATATATAAAATGGTAAATGCATGCCAAAATGGCTGTTGTAGCTCACAGAAGAAAAGCAATCTTTCCCCTGAGAAAATCTAGAAGTGTTTGCCAGAGGTGATGACAACTTAATTAGATGTAACAGTTTAATAAGATATATATTAATAAGCTTATCATGTGTAGGACAAGAGTAGATTGATATTTGAGAAAAAATGCAAGGTTGTGAAAATATATCAAGTTTGGGGAATGAAAACATGATTGTAGGGTAGAGGACAAATACTCTGAGGATTTAAGAAAAATACTTCAGAGAACTGGAAGCTGTCGTATATTTGTAAGTAGGATGAATGAATGTCATATTTAGAAAGGTAAATTGTGGACCTATATGAATCAAAAATTAACCCTTACAAATAATGAATATTATTTTATTGCACAAAATATTAAAGGCCGTGTGCAAAGCATATTTATCAAGGCCACAGGCACAAACCTTATCCACATGCTATGGCTATCATTCTTTGCCTCTAGTTTGTATAATTTGCAATCCGTTTTCCCTTCGTTTTGTGAAACGATCCTAATATACAGAGATTACAGGAGAGCTGTTTGAAATTCCCACAATATTGAGTTGATGGTTAAGTGTTCAATAAATTTTACCACTAATTAGTTTTACACATAAGGTTGCTATAAAGATAAAAAAATTATTTATATATTTAAAAATGTCTAATATAATTTTGGCTTAAACTAAGCAAAATATTTAATTTCCTTTCCTTTTCATTTTTAATGACATTAAGTGAATAAGTGGCTGTTTGAATTTTATGAGAAAATGCTAAAAAAAATACTCATTTCGAAGTTCCAAAAGGGAATCTTGGGGACTAAGCAGAGTGTTTGATTTTAAAAAGTTGGTAAAAATAAAGTATTTAATAAGAATTTTCCAAAATAATGTTTCTAAACAGCATGTGACATATATACACTAACGTATGGAATGGTTTGGGATATAAAAAGTGGAAATGGTTTGTGAGTATAATCATGGAAAGTCGGTCTTGATTTAGTGTTGGGAGTATGAAACAAATTATAGCGTAATATCTATAGGCTGATCACATCGCAGCAAAGAAAGCACGTGTTAGCACATAAATACAATAACATTCAAACAATTTATGCCAAACTCCTCTTTCCTCTCCTTGATGATGTGTTATATTCAATTATGCCTTACACTGTTCTGTAGTCTTTGCATATTTTCAATTGTAAACAAGTAAGTTTTCATTATAACTGCAAAATGCTCATACGCACATGTATACATTTCACAACAAGATATTCATTCACCTTCAACTAAGATAATACAGGAAACACAGTTTGAAAGAACAGCTCCAGCCATTTACAGAGGGCCCTGGCCAAGAAGACAGCCAAGGCGAAGTGGTGGCAGAGCCCTAATGAAGATAAAGCTGACAGGGAGGAAGTCCTGGGAGGCAATTGGAGTCATGGAGCTGCGCCTCTGCGCACTTAGGCTTCTTGAAGGCTATCACTGCTGTTGCCCAGGACCCCAGAGGCAAGCAGCCTGGCTTAAAATTAAGTAAACGAAGATAAATCTCTCCCTTTATTCCGCCTGGAATGACAAGCACAGGGTTCAGGGGCTGTGGGGAAGAAGAGCATGACATTCAACTGAGTCGATCACACCTACAGCTACCCTGGATATACTTTCAAGACTCAAGCTAAAATAAGAAGATTCTTTGTGTCATGTTTAAATGATAAATTAATAGACATGATTATGAAATGAATTGCTATAGACCCATTGTCTCATTCTAGATTGTAGAGAAAGTGTTGGCAATGTTAAAGGAGAAGTGGTATTTTTCATACACATGAGAACTCAGATTTTTCTGATTCAGACTTGTTATGAACATGTATTCATCTGCATTATGTTTTCTGATTAGACAATCCCAAAGCCGAGAGGAAACCCTTGGAAAAGCACAAACCAAACTTTTATGCTAATTCAATTCATCATGTATGATTTCTATTTTCCTTCCATTAACTCTGTCTAAAAGCAACTACAGAAACCTTCCTGCCAAGTTCTAGAAGTCCTGGTTTCTTTTTCAAAACTGAATATGTGCATGTCTACACTATGAAGTGGTAACCTTTATTAAACTTAGCAAGCATAATTTAAATCCTTTCTTTGTCCATCATATTATAGCTATAAATACGGCTATTTTGATTTTTTGTTTGTTTGTTTGTTTTTTGCAATCCCACAATTTTCTTTTTCATTTTCATTGTAATTTTACACATGTTATACATTTGCACACATACAGATAACTATATAGTCCCAAACAATTGCATGTGTTTCCCCAGAAAAATAACACATCACAATAGCAAGAAAATATATTTATGGAGGTATACCACTTATTAAATCATTCAAAGTTGGATATTTAGGATATTTCATTGTTGTGTTTTATAAGCATGTGATGATAAATAGGTTTGCATATTTTACTCCTGGGAAAATATTTCCTTATTCTGTAAGAGTCAGTCTGCTCAACCTCTCTCTCAATAATAATAATAATAATAATAATAGTAACACTTAAACAAATCCCTATAATGACTCACCCTGCACCAGACTTGAGTTGTCGGTTGGTGGCCAGGGATCTCTAAGTCACTACTTCATCATTTTGGGTTTCTGCCTACCAGAATTTTCATTTTCATCTCTAATGTAAAATCATTTTTGTTTTCTCTTTCTGTAAAATCTTATTATTTATTGCATGCTGTTACTTACTGTTTAATAGACATGGCAAAGTTTTCATTAACCATCAAATTAAACTTTAGTCCTCTGAAATAAAACAAATAAGTTATGTTATGATGAGAAGTAGCATGAAAAGCCTGGTATTTGTTTTTTATTTGTTTGGGATGTTTTGAGACACTCAGTATCAAGCAGGTGCTAAACAAGTGTCCTACCACTAAGCTTTACTCCCAGTCCTGACCTGGTGGTTTTTAAAGCAAAGGCTCATTAAACTTCATTCTACATGTATCACTTATCTGGTGTATGTAGAGATGACAAGAAAGAGACCAACTCTAGAGCTAAATATATACACTGAAATTTAGTTCTGATTAGGAGGAAAGCCTGTGGGAGTCAGTGTCCCTGCAGTCCTACATGAAGAAAACCAAATTAAAGAGGCCAGAAACACCACCCACCTTCCTCCAAGTACAATTCAGTCCTATTGCTTTTCCATGGAGCTTAGCATCTTGTATTCCTGCTTTGAAGACAAGTTGGTTCTGTGTGTAAAGAACTTCAGAAATCATCATTTCCTTTGTCAAAATTCTGTGATTTGTTTTCCTGCAGTTTTTTAAATAAAATATAATCTTTATTATCCATATTTACATACACTGAATGAGGAAATAATGTGTTGGTGCCCCCAGTTCTCCTATATCCCTCTTCCCTGTCCGCAATCAGCTGGGTGTCCTCCTCTGTGGGTAGTCTGGGTCAGTCCATGGGGTAGGGGTTATGGACAGCCTAAGAGTCAACCCCGTTCCACCCCCCTTTGTATGTTGTTACTCAGGGGGGACATGTCTCTGGATATTCTCCTCCACCATGGCTCTTACAATCTTTCTGCCCCCTCTTCCGCTCAGCTCCCTGGTGGGTAAGTATTAAGGCTGCTTTATTGTTGAGGTCTTAGGGGTCTCTGTACTTCTGCAGTTTTAAATACAACTTCTTTGGCTTCTATGTAAAAACTAGTTTTTTTTTTTTTTTGCAAAATTGGGAAAGTGTAATTGAAATGATATAATTTAAACATTGTTAAAAGAAGCATATGAAGTTTATTTGGAGATAAATTTATCTGGAAAGCCTGAAGGACCTTCATTATAACAGTTCCTTTGAGGTTGTCTTAATTAAACTCTGCCCTGGTCCTTCCAGGGGAAGGCTTTGACTCATCTGCCCTCTGATGTAGGCTTGGCCAGGCGAGTCCCTGCCATCAACAAGCTGCATATAGAAGTGATGTCATTGACTCTGGGTAGTCTCTCTAAGTTATTTCCTCTGTGCCATCTGGCTATGATCCAGTGGCGGGGCTATTCCATCAATCTTAGTGAGCAGAGCTTCCTACCAAACCCCTAACTGGCTTCAAAGCTCTCTGTGGGTGAGTGGGCCCCTGACTATCTCCAAATCTGAGTCTACTTCTCTTCTACCCCTCTGTAGACTCTCCAGACATGCAGACCTTCACAGCAAGTTCTCAGTCATCTTGCTCTCCCTCTCTATACTGATGGATGTCTCTCCTTTTGTTTCCTGGACTCAAATATGATGATCATTGGGGAAAAAAATGAACTTCACTAATATAGACTTCATATCTCAGGCCCTTCCACTGATTTCCTTATCTTCCTAATTTATTATTTGTTACATTTCTAAAATGATTATTTTTAAGTTGGTTTACTTATGTCTTGTGTGAGTCATTCTCTGCTGCATTCTCAATGCTTAGGAAAGTACCGGACACAGAACATCTGTTCAATAAATATGTGCAAGTTAAATTGGCAAATGTTGTAACTTCCAACAGGACTGAATTGTACATTCTTGAATAAATGCTTTCTTATTTTGCTGCAAGGAATTTCCATAAATATCAGTAAGCAAAACATGAACTAACTCCTTGAACTTTATATTTAAAATATGGAGAGTCCAAAAAGAGATTCAGCAATGATATTAGTGTGTTTGTCACAATAGATATTTTAGTTTTTTTGCCCTAGTTCTTTAAAGGAATGAGAATAATGTGCAGGTCATGGTGGTGCAAGATGGAAAATTGGCTGTTTAAAAAAAAGACAGATAGAATGCACATCACTTATAATCCATCACGATACCGCTCCTTTCCATCATCTTCCCTGTAAAATGAAGATATGCAGATTAATATAAAGATTAAATGTGAAATCTATACTCATTTCTTAGATAGGACCTTTCACACAGGACCCACAGATAGTATAGTGTCTCTCAAACTACTCATAAGCTGAATGCTTTACATTATCTTCATTAAACATATTTTCAATTATTATTATCTGACACAAACTGTTTGGAATTAACCTACCTATAAATATTTTTCAAATATAGGCTATTTATTAATGAAATGCAAGATGTTATAGTCAGCTCATGATGCTGGGATGAACCTCCAAACCAGACACAGTTTCTGCGCAGAAGAATGAATTTATTTGAAGTTTACAGGTACAGGGGAAGCTCCATAATGGTAAAAGAGGCTGGCTCCCTTTTAATAATCCAAGCAGAGACAAAAGCCACCACCATAACCTCCAAAGCAAGCACACTGACGGCCAAACAGCAGGGACTTCAGGCTCTCTGCATACCTGAGGCTGGAGTTCCAGATCTGCCACCAGTAACACCTTAGGACTGGACCCAAGATCCACCCATAGTGACACCTCCTCCAGCCAGGAGGCTGCAAATCCTAGTTACAGGCTTTAACAAAACATTTGAATCTATTGGGTGATATCCATTCAACCTACCACAGTAAGTATTACATTAATTATACCCATTAAGAGTTTGGCTACTGTAAATTAAACTCTTTATGAGTATATGGGAATCATAAGAAATTTCTACAATACCTGAAAATCCAGGATACTATGATTAATATTTTTTAAATACTGTTATTCAAATGAAAGGTATATAAATGTTAATTTAATTCAGTGTTATTGCTAGAAAGTACATAAAAAGTATGATTACAAGTTTCTTGCCAGTACAAACTACAAACCTCATAATTTTCCAGTATATAATAACATCATATGAGTATTACTTCAAGCACTCATGACCAGATGTTGACTACAGTTTTATCTTTCTGATTTTTACAAGATATTGTTTAGTTTCTTTTTTCTTGACTTAAAAAAGGAAAACTTACTGAGTGCACATTTTCTTACATAAAGTAAAAAACAAGTTGATTATAACAAAGTGTGTGCGTGTGTGTGTGTGTACAAATATGGCAGACATTACAGTGGCTGTGGGTGGGTGTGTATAAGCTTTAAGACAGTGTTTAAAGAAGGCCATGGAAAATGAAGGCAGTTGGAAAATGTGAACATGTGAATTGTCTTTGGCAATTATATCCACATTCACTTTGGTGCACAAGGAATAATTTTTTGAACCACTCCAAAAATATACTTTCCTTTGTGTTGTCTAACTTTGTCATTTAAATAAAGTGCTGTCATCACTTGATGTGTTAAATAATTGTTTATTACAAATAACATCCGTTTTCTGAAGTGTCATAATATTAGCTTTCTATCTTCCCATTTTTGCCACCTAATGTGACATCTATTATTATACACAAGAGAGAAAATTATATATCGGGTTTCCTAATTGTTGCAATAAGCTTTCTCTTGCTGCACAAAAAGAACCCGACCAACGCAGCTTGTGGAGGAATGGGTTTATTTTGGCTTACAAGTCAAGGGGAACCTCCATGATGTCAGGGAAAATGATGGCATTGGGTGGACATCACCTCTACCATAGCACTGCAAACAGTGGCATGAAAGTGTGCCAAACACTGGTAAGGGGAAGCTGGCTTATAAAATCCATAATCCTGTCCCCAACAACACAGCTCCAACAAGGTTCTAATACCAAACTACCATCAGACGGAGATGGAGCATTCAGAACACATATGTTTGTGAGGGTCACCTGGATCAAATGCTTCCAAAAGCAGAAGATCTATGCTTGGGCTCCTGGATTGTGTCTGAAAGGAAGTAAATCAATTGTTGTTTTTCATCAAAAATCAACTCCCTCTTCAATAAATGGTGCTGGGCAAATTGGATAAACACATGTGAATAAATCAAAAATAGATCCACTCCTTTCACCATGCACTAAAATCAACTCCAAATGGATCAAAGACCTCAATATTGACCATGTAACCCTAAACAACCTCAAAGAAAAAATAGGAGGAACCCTACAGGAGATTGGAGTAGGGAATAAGTTCGTGAGCAAATCTCCAGCAGTCCAGGAACTGAAACATTCACTCAACCAATGGGACCTGATCAGGCTCAAAAGCTTCTGTACTGACAAAAATACTGTAAAGCTGACCCACCTCGCCAGCCCCAATGTGGATTCTATTAACATCATATAAGTGATGTTAATTACTACAGATTCACCTACTACTGATTATCCGAAATTGATTGTTTTAAAAAGAGTTTTTCTATACAAAGTTAGAGGGATTGTATCAGTTACCTTCTCATTTCTGAGAAATATTACCTGGCAAAAAAATCAGTTTAATGGAGGAAGGGTTTATTTCAGCTTATAGTTACGGTGACAATCCATCACAGCAGGGAAGACAAGGTGGCAGAAGCTGGTCATATTCAGCCCAACAGTGAAGCGGAGCAAGGAATGTGCTGTTCAGCCAGCTCAGCCCTTGTTACACAGACCATGGCCCACGGAATGGTGCTGCCCATGGTGACAGCGGGTCTTTTCACCTCAGTGACTCTAATCCAAATAATCCCTCCAATGTGCCAACAGGCTGACCTCATCTACATAATGTCTCACAGATAATTCTGGGTCATGTCAAGTTTACAGCTAATTTAAACAGTGTCCTAGGGCCTTTTCACCAACCAACAGTGTTCAACACAAGGTTCAAGTCCATGATAACTACATAGGTGAAGGTCTGTTGCTTTCGGGAAGGTAGGTTCCCTAAGGAAATCAATGGAAAAACTGGCACAATGAGTCTAGAGCAATGTCCACCCCACGCACTGGGGCTGGTAAGAACTGGACACCCAAGGCAGGACCCAGCCAGCCATCTGGTTGGGACAAAGGCCAAGGGCAAACTACTATATAGAGTCTCAGACTCAAAACTCAACTTGGTTTTCCGCAGTGAGTGGAGGAGATGGTAGGCAAAAGTGTTTCAGGAAAACAGAACGCCCTGAAAGTCACTGAGAAAAGAAATCAAAGCGACAAATGAAAACAAACATCAAAGAAAACACGAGTATTCTCTCCAGGTGTCAGGATATTTCTCTAGCCCAAGCAGAGCTCAAAAGGAACCAGGAGGTCAGGTTGAGTAATGGATCACAAAGATTAGTCTCTGTCCTGACAGATGGTAGCCACCGGACTGCAGAAAATGTGCTTTTAAAATAATTTTCTTTTACAGCCAGGAAAAGGGGGTCTTTAAGGAGAATCAATTTCGAGTATTGCCTTCTAGGACACTAAGGTAATGGAGAGATATAATGATGTCAATCAGGGTGAGGGACAAAAAGAAGATATTATCACTGAAGATAGGATGCAGAAGCCCCAGGAAAGCTGACCTGGGTAGAAGCAGGAGGAGAATGGGAGGAGCCCGAGCCCTGAGCACTGGGACCCAGGCTGCCAGCTCTGCTGATTGAAAGGAAAGAGAGGTCTAGGTGAGGAAGATGTCATTTTAAACACACACTGACTGTCCAGGTTGGAACAGATGGAGGAGTTTGCCTTTCTAAGTAAACTTCGTAATGTTTTGGACTCCAAAATCACGAAACTAGTTATAATGCAGTAAGAAAGGTCCAGACATTCTCTCTGAGTGAAATACAGGTTACATTATTATGATGGTTAAAAAAACAGCATTTTTTTGTTACTTTGCTTTTGCTGTCTCAGAGGGGAAAAAACACCAGTCAAGACAATGAAACTATATCAGGGATACCAGAATGGCGTGGTAAAACTTCACATGTTAAGGTTGCCTCATTTTGTGAAGGAAAGACTGTACAGTTTTCAGTGGATTCAGTGGATCATTAGACTAAGGAGATGTCTGCTTTGGAGGCATGTTTTAGACATGTGAGCATCCTGCAAATCCACATGATGGTCTGAGGTAGCTAGAAGCAAAGTTCAAAGAATCAAACTGCAGACTTATGAGGCTAAGAATTGATAGATCAGGTGCATAATATTGAGAGCTGTAAGCAGCACTAGCAAGTCTTCATCCTTAATGTATAATCTTAGCTTTGGGAAACAGAGCTTGAATCCAAATTATTCTTTTACGAACACAGAATGTCCCTGGACCAGGTGTGTAAAAGCAGTTCTACCCCAGCCAATTTACTAAAACTGTTTTAAAATGTAAAAATCACCTCTGTAAGTCAGAGACTCTTGACAGTTTCTGAATTGGTTAGCCAGGAAGATTGAGTTCCCTGGGGCTTGAAAAGGAAGGCCCTGCACTCATTAGTCCTCAGTACGCTTTGTTAGCGAGTGCTCTACCTGTGCTTTGCTCTGCATTTCAACTCCATTTTTGCCAAGGAATCCACCTTCCAGAACCTCCTTAGGAAGACTTCCTCCCGATCGGGGGAAGTCAAACCCCAAGAAAAGGAGCCAAAGGCACATACACTTTGGCTCGCTCCTGATGTGGGAGTTTGCTAGAACTGCACCTGGGTTAGATCTCTCTATAGGCTTGGAAGGCTGAGATCAGGGCACTGCATCTGCTGAGAGCCTTCCACTGTATGTGTGTCAGAACGTGACAGAAGGTATGTGTGTGAAAGAGAGAGAGAGAGAGAGAGAGAGAGAAAGAGAGAGAGAGAGAGAGAGAGAGAGAGAGAGAGAGAGAGAGAGAGAGAGAGAGAGAGAGGAGAGAGGAAACAACACATTTTCATTTAAGATTCCAAGAGGACCTGGCATGACGACGCACACTTGTAATCCCAGCACTGAAATTCTGAGACAAAAAGGTCATGATTTCAAGACCACCTACACTAGATAATGTTATAGTTATCTTTACATTTGTGACATTAAACAACCAAAAGCAGATGGAAGAAAAGGATTTATTTTTGCCTTCCTGCTTCATGGAGAAGCCTCATGAGGACAGGAGAAATCATGGCAAGAGCAGAGTGTAGATATCATGATTGCTGTAGCAGGTGGAAAATGGCAGCAGAGAGTGAACTAATCTCTGGCAAGGGGAAAGCTTGCCCTAAGTACACCCCCCAGAACAAACCTTCTCCAGCAAGGTCTAACTCTCAAATTGCCAGCAGCTAGGGATGAAGTAATTGTAACACATAAGTGCATGGGGGACATCTGATTCAAACCACCATAAATAGTGAGAATTGGTCTCAAAAATAAAAGATATAAACTTTAGGGGGTACATTAAAAATATAGCTATCTCTAAGCGCACTGGTCCTTTCCTTTGACAATGTTGTACATTTTGTTAACTACTCTGTCTTTTATGTTTTCTAAAGTACTAAATATTTTAAGAATCTTAATTGTTCTTAATATTGTTTTATGTCTATACTCTAATTTTTTAAGTTTTTATTGGTAGCTTCCATAATTATGGACAATAAACCCTTGTAATTATTTACTGTTATCAGGCCATCTTCAAATGTGATTCAAATCTTTCCATGATAAGCATTTTCAGTCTTACATAAGCAAAAGCACAAACATAAATTTTATTTTTATTACTTGGTAGTGTTCTCGCCATCAAAGAAATTACTCCGCTTCTTTCTAGTATATGCACAAATCTCACAGAATCTCCTGAAAGATTCAAAAGTTTTGGGGAGGGGTACAAGGAAGAAAAGACAATATTTAAAGCATCCAATCTGGGGAAAATGAAAACAAAAGAAAAATTAAACAAAGAAATCTAAACTCAATAAGGAGCTTGTAATATAATTGTACAAATATCAATAAAATGAAAACATCTCCAAAGTTGCCAGCACAGAAGATAATGATAACCTTCAAAAATCAATAAACAAGCCCTGCCACTAATTATCATCGAATCTTCCTATGTGCATCCAAAGCTTTTTGAGCTTTTTCAGGTTCATGTTTACAGGATCCTACTCAGTGCTTATCTCCCAAACTTGTATATTTTAGAAATGTAGGCACTGAGTTTTCTTGACTTACTCTTGTGTTTTCCGCGTCTTGCACTCTCATGACAGAAGCTCAATAAGTATAAATTGATTTAAAAGTAGACATCCACAGCAGAAGTGAGTGGAAGCACCTCCCCACTAGAACACCACAGCAATTCATAGTTATAACTTTTAAACAGTAAACAATTTAGACATAAGAATATAATTATATTTTAAAGTTTTAATTAAAAGGACTGCAAAAGGTAAATTACTGATGCAAACATTTAAAAAAAATATTTATGTGTGATAAAATTCCTAGCCAGTGGGCTGGAAAGATGGCTCAGAGGTTAAGGCACTTGCTTCCAGTGCCTAAGGATCCCGGTTCAATTCCCCAGTACCCACATAAGCCAGACACACAAGGTGGTGGCCCTGGTTCATGCTCGCTCTCTCTCCCTCTCTCTTTCTCTTTCTCTCTCTCTCTGCTTGAAAAATTAAAAAAAAATTTAAAATGTTCCTAGCCAGTGCTGAAACAAAAACATTAAAATATAGATGTAGTTTATGTTGTTGTTGTAACTAATAGCCTAGTCAGAAGAGACCCTATTAAATGTGTGTATACACACACACATATATGTATATGTATATATTCAATTAACTGAGACAAATATTCTGAAATAGAAGAAACTCATCATTCTTTGGAATGTACAGTGGGTCAGGAGGGTGGGTGGGGGAATACTTGGTGATTTTTATGCTAGATGAACTAGGAATTAGTCAGAAAAAGAAAAAACAACTGTGGGTGGAGTGCTAATTCCAGGCAGAAAGATTAGCAAATGTGAAAAAGGTTTTAGAAAGAAAAATCAGCCTATTTCCAGAACTGAAAGTATCCAAGGAAGCAGGAACATAGTGGGCAAAAGGAAGCAAGCTGATTGATGATTCGAATAGTTAGGGCCAATTCATTTAAGTACTAATCAACAAGTAGAGAACCATTAAAAGATTTTTAGTAAAATTCTAAAGTTACAGCTTAAAATCGTACTCTTAAAGTGAATGAAATATCAAATGTGAAGAAACAAGTTTGGATACATTGAAGTCATTAGGGCAACGAAAAGTCACAGTTTGGGAAGGGTGGACTGAACAGAGATCTGGAGATGAGGGATTCGAGAGATGCTCAGGAGGTAAAATCCATGTATTGGTGACAGTTTGGATGTCAGAAATATGGGGGCATAAATAGGTAAAAGTATTTTTTCTGGATGTTTTTAGCAACCCACAGAGACATACATTTTGTGGGGAAGAAGATTGAGGAGAAAGGAGGTTCAGTCTGGGCACATTCTGCTTACACACTGAGAGCTCATATCTGAGCTGTGAGAGACAAGCACCTTTGAACATTTGCCTCTGTCTCTCCCTGGTGCTTTTAGTTTTTGCTGGTAGAGATTCCCTGATGCACAGTCTTTGCTTGGGGAGATTCTGAAGTCTTTGAAAATAAAACCTTTAAAGAGAAAGCACTGTGCTCCTCTATTACTGCTTAAATCATATAAACTTTCAGTCATAAAAAGAAGAAACACTAAGAACCTAGTTAAAGCCCAGTGGTCAGAACTTACACCAACCTATTCTGGATTTGAAGTTTGTTGAGCCCAGAAGTGATATATACTCATTGCAATCACCAGAACTCACACTCTCAAAATGTTAAGAATGTAAAGGATATATTAAATAGCTTGATTATGGTAATTATTTTACAATATATACATATGACCCAATCATGTCTTTAAACATGTCTCTAAATGTGTACAGTTTTATCAATAATACCTCAATGAAACTGAAGAAGTTAACAGTAAAAAGAGGAACAAAGGGCAAGAAAATATAAAAATGAGGCACTCTAAGCAGTATTACTGCATCCATGTGCTGGGCTCATCTATGCTGTTTAGCTTGTAAGAGGCCTCAGCAATATGTTACTGAGATTTAGAAGGAAATACGCTGGCGAAGGAGAAGACTATGAACACCTCCATGGAACTTCTCTGGAGTCATTTCTGGTTTTGTAAATATATTCTTCCTTTTCCTCTTATAAACCTTGCTCGCCTTTTTTTCTCTTAGTTCTCGGTTTCCAATGTTTCAGGTGATAGACCTGAGACATTGCAAAGGCTATTTTGTACAATTGATTTTGTTTTCGTGTTAATGATTGGATAGTAGAAGTAGATATTTGATGTGTCAAGAAAAATGTTAATCAGGTCCTTCTGAATACATGGATTTTGCTAAAACTGATTTAAAAAGAGAAAAATCATTCAATAGGAAGATTGATACGGAAAACATTACAAAATGAAAAGGTTGGTTGGGAGATAGTTTTGTAGTGAAAAAATTATTAAGGATTCCATGGTTAAAAGTACTTGTTTGTTCTAAGGACATGGAGGGGGAGAATATCCAGAGACATTGCCCCTCAACAACAATACACAGAACCTGGTTACCTCCTGTGCTCTTCATAACCCCCTATCCCATGGAATGATCCAGTACTCCAGCCAAGGAGGGAACCCAGTGAGATGGGGACAGGGAGGAGGGAAATGGGGTACCATCCAAAGATTGGCTCACATAATGTATCCAATTATAGATAATAAAGAAATTAAAAAATAGCATTTGTTTTCAAAGCCTGCCAAGATGGGTTTGATTCCTCAGTTCCCAGGTAATGACAGATCCACAAAGTGCTGTATGTATCTGAAGTTCATTTGCATTAGCAAGAGGGCCTGTCACATCTCTTGTCTCATTCCTCCCTTTCTCTTTATCTCCTTACAAATTAATTAATTAATTAATTAATTAAAATAAGTTATTATATATTATCAAGAGGTAAAATCTGATATCATGCAGTTATTTCTGCCTCCCATTAAAAACTGTATATGTAAATCAATCTTTCTTTGGCTTCAATTAGCAGAATTTATGTGCCTAAGAAGGCAGTGAAGTGCTGTGTCTATTATATTTCAGAGAGCTCCGCAGTGCAGTGAGCATTTTAAAAAAGACTATACTATGCTCCCTCGTGGAGATTCAAAGTATGCATGATTATTCAAAGGCTCTTGACCATTCTCATGTTAACTAACTGATATACAGCATCTGAGTATCTCCAAATTTTTCCAACCTCACCTTTGAAGTGTCTTGCAGATGGTGTTGTGGAAGAGACCTGTGTGTGTAAAACTCGCCTGTCCTTGAAGAAAGACATAATACCCATTGCAGGAAATATACATAATCAGAGGTTCTCTGATTTTTCCTATTCATTGATGCATTTTTCAGCTGTCACAATTGAGAATTACTACCAAAATATGATATCAATTGCTTTCAAACTGTACGAAATATATTTAAAAATGATTGAAAGCTATTCCTTGCCTCTCTCGTTACATTACAACTCAGTACCTATGTTGACATCTTTTGGTTAAGAAATAACATCTAATGAAAACCTTTTGCTAATTAAGTAACAATGCTGATGTTTGGAAATTTTATAATGCACAGCAGATGACACATTTGCACACAAGTGATGAGCAGACTGTTGCTTTTGTTGACTCAGGGTTTGTTGCAAAAATGAATGTGATCCTTCTCCCTCAAGATATGACATCAACTCTTCATGGGAAAAACCAGATGGAAAAATATTCACCCAGATAATCTAGTCTGTGTGATCTTACTAAAGAATACCTTTATCCATTGAGGAAACTGATATCTAATTTCCCATTTTAAACATTTCCATATCATTTATATGCATACATATAATCTGACTATGCAATTTTTATAAAGCTAATAATTCTCTTTTTGAAGATTATTCTTACAATCTTATATTCTGAAGTCATGATTATGCTTATAGCAAAACGAGACAATGTAAGGACACACAAAAGCATAAAGTACATGACATTATTTCTGATGAATATAGACATGACATTTCTTACAAATAAAAGTAAACTAGGCTGGGCAGACAACTTGGAAGTTAATGGTGACTGCTTGCAAAGCTTAGTGGCCTGGGTTTGATCCCCCAGGACTCATGTAAAGCCAGATGCACAAAGTGTGCCTGCATCTGGAGTTCATTTGCAGAAGCAAGAGACCCTGACACACCCATACTCTATTTCTCAAATAAATAGTTTTTAAAAGTACAAGTAATCACAAACCAAATATGACATTAAGAAGTCATTCATCATGGTTAGGAGATATTCACCATAGGGTGCAAGACAGTTTAACATATACAAAACAATTAATACTATATAGCATATCAGCAGAATGAAGAATTCATACTATATATCATTACAGCAGAAGGAAGGACAAATACCAAATGATTGTTATTAGAAGAAGAAAAATGATTTCATTCAAGTTTCCTTCACAATAAACACTTCCTTAAAAATTAGGTTATGAAGCTGGGTGTGGTGGTGCACGCCTGAGATTCCAGCCTGATGCCAGCCTGGGATTACAGAGTGAGTTCCAGGTCAGCCTGTGCTAGAGTGGGACCCTCAGTCAGTTTGTGCTGGATTGGGACTGTACCTTGAAATACAAAGAAGAAACCTAACCTTGGGGCTGGAATGATAGCTCAGTGCAGAGCTCTGAGCTCACTTGCTTGCAACGCCTAAGGACCAGGGTTTTATTCCCTAGTACCCACATAAATCCAGATGCCCAAAGTGCAACATGAACCTGGAGTCAGCTTGCAGGGGCTGGGGACCCTGGCATGCCCATTCTCTCTGTTTCTCTTCTATCTCTTCTTGTGAATAAATGAAATATTTAACAAAAGAAAAAAATTAGGTTATAGAGCTAATAATATACTCATCCTGATAAAGGTCATATGCAACAAGTCCACAGCTAACACCACAGTAAATGTAAGAAGAAAACTGAAAGTGTTGTAGGATCTGTGATAAGACCAGCAAGCCTGTCTACACCATGGTTATTAGCACACACACAAACACACACACACACACACACACACACACACACACACACACACACACACACACAAAGAGAGAGAATATCTAGTGAATATAATGAAACAGACCATTTAAACAGCCCCACTTACTAACTCAAATCTAAAAATGCCACTAAACAGAAGCCCCTAAATGCCCCAACTCTTAGTGAGAACTGGATAATAAGTATATGATTAAAAATTTCTTGTAACAATGGCATGCCATTAAAAAGTCTTCACCATAATTTCTTAATTATGAAATCTGTTCATTTACCAGTATTGTGAAGCACTGTGTAACATAGAGAATTCAAAAGTCTTAATGGCAAGAGTGTGTTGATATCCACAAAGCACAAAGTAGAACTCATCATGTTAAAAAAAAAAAAAGTCAAATAAATTAGTCCTGTACCAATTCCGTCACAGGTCAGCTCTGACCAAGGGTGGGCAGGGGATGACAGCAGAGGTGAGAGTCAGGTGACTAAATGACACTTGAAGTTTTTCAGGTGTGGAAGAAAAGCTGATGAACTTACATATGAAGGCATGATCAAGACGATGATGAGCAGGTGAAGGGCAGTTCAGGAGTATTTAGAGTAATAAAGGTCCAAAGTTAGTCTCATTGAGTGACAGATGGATGCTGTTTACTGGCATTCAACTCTATATAAACAACAATCCCATAATATTATGAAAACTTCAAAAATATATTTCACTATTAATAATTAAATATAAAATGTAATTTATGATAAACTTATATAGTTGCATAAAGCAAAAGTGAGGTTCTATTGCAAGGCATTTACTAGCTTCTTAGTTGTTTTAGGGATTAACTCATTCTTCTTCACAATATCATAATTTCTGTCCCTTACCTTAAAGTTGTCTTTGAATTTCAGCTTTCACAAATTACAAACATAATTGAGATATTTGTCAATGTAAACAGCAAAAAATAAGCAATGACTCTTTAGAAAAGAACTTTGGCTGTTGCTTTTCTATTGCAAGCTTCCTAAGGGTTAAAAGTGGGTGTAGAAAGCTGGCTTAGTGTTGCACAGATGAAGGAATGCCTATTAGGAATTAATAAAAGAAAATTGGGATAGGAATTCTGGTTTAAAGTGCAGACTAAATGCAGTGCAAGGTGCTTCCTTTGGAACAGGAACAAATAGTGATTGAATATAGCAGTGCAATCTTCAAAAATGAATAATACTATCAGTATGCCAACATGTTAGGATTTTTGTTACTGTTGTTGTGGTTTTTCAAGGTAGGGTCTCGCTTTAGCCCAGGCTAAACTGAAATTCACTATGTAGTCTCCGGATGGCCTTGAACTAACTGTGATCATACCACCTCTGCCTCCCAAAGCTGGGCTGATGCACCACCATGTCCATCTTAGGAAGAATTTTCTTTTTTTTAAATATTTTATTTATTCATTTTTCAAGCAGAGAAATACAGAGAGAGAGAGAGAGAGAGAGAGAGAGAGAGAGAGAGAGCAGGGCCACCCCCTTGTGGGTCTGGCGTATGTGGGTACTGGGGAATTGAACCCGGGTCCTTAGGCACTGGAAGCAAGTGCCTTATCCGCTGAGCCATCTCTCCAGCCCCATCTTAGGAAGAATTTTCTAATCAGACCTAAGATAAATTTACATAATTTGCTCTCTCATTTCATGTAGAAATGTTCAAGTATCATGTATTTAAGAAGCTTTCTTGACTTTTTACAAATATATATGTAAAAATGTATATGTAATGGAATATAAAATGAAAATTGGGATATCTTTTAGAGAAATCATCAGCAGATATTGTTTAAACATTTTATTGGCATCAGATATGCTTAAGTGCTTTAAGCAAATAATTAAAGAGTTGAGATATATAATTATAGCTACTGAATTAGATGTGCTAATTATCATGTGTAATCACTAAGCCAGAATCATTAACACAATAACCAGTCTGGAGTAAAGATAGTGTAATATAATTTGAAGTAATTAACGGTGTTATAGAACTCATGGTTAGATCACTAATAATGAAATTTTCTACTTGGAATTAAATGAATTTATTTAATTCATATTTATTCTGAATTCAGCAAAGATTTTCAAAGGTTTCCTAGATCTATCAATTGATTGGTTTAAAAACATTGTAACATACAGTGATATGAGAAAGGCAACTAATGGACAGTCTTACTATTTTGTGTGTAGTAGTAAATTATAGTTTAGCATTAGTCCAGCAAATACGAAGCATGATTGTAACAGGTAGAGAAGTCAAAATGTTTAGAAATTATTTGTTGCAGTTTCAGCGACCTTTGACACTGCCACAGATAGAAATTGGAATCAAGTATATTTTTTGTTTTAGGTCTATAAACATATTATATGTTAATTACTTGCAAGAAAGTAAATGCCACTTCTGTCAAGGGAATGTGTGTTACCGGCATTTTACACATTGAAGTCCAAGGGCACATAACAATATCTCTACACATATAGTGATAAAAGAGAAGGTAAGCAATTTGATAAAATATTTTATTATTATTATTATTAAGAATAATAATATAACCAAGGTTATAAAAATAACAACTTTATTAACTACAGAAACTTTGTAATACAAGTCATAACCACAGTGTTCCCATTTTTGGGTAAGCATCCAGCTATACAACCCATCAGGCAGCTTATCATTTTCCTATGTATACACAGACCACAGTCATAATTTCCACAGTATTCCATTTTCAGTTTCCTAAAGACAGAAACTTTCTGTGCAAATGGAAATGAACCTATATAAAATGACACTGTCAAGATTTATAAAGTCCAGGGAATTGTAACACTTGTTTTCTTTGTATTAGTTAATTCTTGGTGCTAAAGTCAACTGAATATTAAAGATCAATTCTTCCTTTCACTTAATCATGAAAATAATTTATAAAAAACTTATGTTAAAAAGACAAATATGTCTTCTTACCCTACTTTTATTTTACATGAAAATGTCTATAAATGAGTGAAATCCATAAATATAATAAATGAAAATAGTTATTTTGAAGCTCAATTAATCAATTTAAGGCTTACTTTTTCTTAGCATGAGAGCCTAGTAAAATTCTCTATTTCATATTCTCTGCGTTGTAAAACTAGCATTTCTTTTTTAAAAAAGAAAATATTGAGAAACGCTGGACAACAATTTCCCCTTTCTTGACAGTGTTTTTTTTTTTCAGGAGAATGTTGTGGCTATAACATTCACTCTGCACAGTACCATTGGTACCAACAAGAAATATTCCCAGGAATAAGTGAAATACAATTTTGCTATTACATGTCTTGATTGTTATTTCCTTGCCTTCCAGTGTCTCACATTCCTGGATCTTGAAACACTTAGACAGCAAGCAAGAGCCTGTTAATCCTAGAGATTGACTCTGTAGAGAACATTTTTGCTGAGGACCTGCCCACAGCAAAAAGGCAAACATCATTCAACATTTTACAATAAAATTAAAGAAATATACAAAAGGATTACCATCCCTCTGCACAGCAGAGTCATTATGACAAATATTTTAGCTTTATATTTCTATTTTGATAGACATAAGAAAAAGCCTATGATTACAACAGCATATGACCATTATTCAAAAATCCAAAACAAAAACAGCCTCTAAAATTATCAATTTCAAAGCCCCCTTTGTCCATGACACAGAAGGAAATAGATTTCTGGATCAATTGAACTTTTTCACTTTTTGTAGTTTATTTGCGGAAACATACCCAACACATAGTATCATTAACCAGATGACTGTACTCTGTCCTACTAAGGAATATACCAAGATTTTATTAATCTAGCGTCCATGGTCAACACCATCCACTTCATTCTATCACAAAGGAAACCTCCTGAACAGAATTGTTTTGTGCACTATGTTTGGTGATTTACTGATGTTGCACCCTTTAATAAAACAGAAAACACTGAGTCCAAAATGCCCAAGACCTAACTGCATATTGTAGGTAGGTAATTCTGTTCTCTCTTTCCATAGACATTTACGATACATGAAAGCATTTTATGTCAGTCAGTGTTTTAAAGTATTTGCAGTCGTTATAACAGTTCTACCAATATAATTAACATTTGACAATAAAAGCCAAATCAATAATAAGAAAGTATGAAAAGCACTTCAACCTTTTAATAAAATCTCTTCGAAATGTCTATGTGGTTTTATTAAAAGGATGTAATAAGGACGGGAAAGAGAAATACAATGTAGATAACAGGATGTGGACATTAAAGTAGATGGATGCCTGATTCTGTGATTCTGTGTGTGTGTGTGTGTGTGTGTGTGTGTGTGTGTGTGTGGGTGGGTGTGGGTGTGTGTGTGCGTGTGCATGTGAGTGTGTGTGTACCAAAATTTGGGGGACAATGTCTGAAGTGGCTGCACTGCACCCCGTGGATTCATCTCTCTACATGGAAAGCTCTCTTCTTCAGGATGAGGCAGCAGGTGGAGAATTATTGGGACAAACATTGCATCTTTGATCTTAATAAGAGTGATTGAAGAGAACCAAATTAGAACAATAGGAAAACTAGATTTAAGACACTCAGAGAATTAGATTTTAATTATTCCCGTTTCATATGGGATGATATTGTGAAAGTTAACCTGTCTTATTGTTTGGTCTCCCACTTCTTGACAAGTACATGACTGTGAGCTGGTCATGGCAAATAAATAAATATGAAAATTTGACTGTTATACAGAATGTAAAATAATAAATGAAATAAGATAAAATGAATTTATCTTGAAAAAAATGTCTGATTCAGTAGATTCAACTATACTTTTAAAATAAATATAAATTTAGGTAAACAAATTTCTCCTTTCTTGTTATACTTTCCCCATTACTTAAGTAAAGCTAAATAATTTCCAGACTTAGAAAATATTTTCATTTTCTCCAAAATATTTCAATACATAATTTTGAAGGTCTATTCACAAAAATCTAGAGACACGACAAAAAAATATTGCCATGCTAATTTTTTTCATATTTAAGGAGAATAAAGTAGATGCCAATTGCAGCAGAAAACTTTGGCATGAACTAATTTAAATATACTTTTATTAGCCAGGACACTTTTACGTATTTGAAATATGACACAGAGTTGAGAATAAAAGAAATGTTTAGGAAAGTAAGACTTCAGATCTTTGTAAAAATTAGTAGCCCCAAACTTGTAGGAAAGAAAACCAACTACAAATATATGTGACCTTCTGCTTAGGAATTAGAGAGCACAAGAGACAATTAGCATAATAAATATAAGTTAACATGGAGGCTAGACATTATGGAACTCTATGAGTCCTGATCTCACTTGAAAAACCACCAGCGGGGTTCACCCATGGATTCTTTACAGAGGACAGTCACTTCTACGTTGCTCCTTGCCTGAATATTGCTGCTATTATTTAGAAATTTCTACCTTATTTCTTCAAGAATGATGAGAATAACTCCAACATATTTCAAGATGACACCAGATACACTACAGTCTGAACTGCAGAGCACGCCACATGTCATGAGCATGGGTTTTTGTAGAAGTATGTTGGTGTCCCAGTACTGCAGGATAAATGGTGAGAAGAAATGATTGCTCATGTGGCGTAGGAAAGATAACAAGTTTTAATACAGAGTTACAAAGTAAGAACACAAGGTATAAACTGTTTGGGTGAGGTTAAGATAATATTTAAGTTATGATTTATTGGTCACTAAGATACTAACCTGGAAAGCAGCGTAGAGTGATTAATTGAACTTGTCCTATAAATCATTTATCATCCAGCAATCATACCTTTGCTTTTTTAATCCATTCAAGTATCTTCAGGAAATATGTTACTGCACTTGCAGGTACCTTAATTCGCTTCAACATGTTTACAAAATAACATCACAAACAACAACAGAAAACACCCCTATATATTAATGAGCATCTGAACACACATGGCACTCAAGTAGTTGGTTTAGGATTGTTTTCGGTGACATTTTAATCCCATGTTCTCTGAAATCTTCATGCAAAATCGATCATCATGTAGGGATGGATGGCTGCTTCAGACAGAACTGCTTCGGCTATGGCTGTTGTACCTTATATGTTAAAATAACTTTGTGTATCCACTTTGCATAATATGCAACTCGGACAAAAATGCCAGGCCGATTTGGGACGGCACATCCACGGCCAGGAACGATGACACCCAGCACCATCCTCATTTTATGTTGTTCACAAATAAGTGGACCACCATAATCACCCTATGAAGAAAACACAGAAAAAAAAGTGTAGCCACTCATTAATGGCACTCACCATTCATATGAGTGTCCAGGATATAGTTTTCAATAATGTATTTATTAAGTTTATCCTCATACTAATATTAAATATATATTAATTATAGTAGAATTTGAAAATTATATAAAATGAAACCCACTTGTAATCCTAAGTTTTTAATGATTAGACTGCATTAACCTTTCTCTTCTTCCCTCGATGGATAATAAGTTTTTTAAAAAAGCTTCTTAGTTGACAAAATAATCCTATTTATTATTTAGAAATTACTTTCCCCAGGCAAGCATTCTCTGCCTATGTAAGTAGTCAATATAGTTTACACATACACACACACACACACAAACACACACGCGCACGCACACACACACATATATATATAAAAATCTTTTCTCTAAAGGGTAGCCTATGATTTCATGGCATAACTTTTATGATGACATTGTTGTACATTCAAATTAGATAGATAAAAGATGAGCATAGCTTACTTTTTGTGCATGTATGTGTATGTATGCAAAGTGTGTTTACTATAGGAACATGACTATACAAAAATATGCATATTTAGGGCATATATTAATATTCATATATCGGTACATGTATATTCATATATATACAAGAATTACAATTGTACTGCATCAGTTTTATGTACCATTCAGTCTATTAAAATGCAGTGACTGGCTTTAGGCACCCTCACAAAAAGATTATTCAATAGTACCTTGATTTTCAACTAAAAGAAATATAGTGAGGAAAAAGAATCACCACAAAATTTGTCATGCAGTACAGGTGAAAATAAGAGAGCCACTTTACTTTTTTAGTAAGCAAAATTAAGGTGGAGGTGAAGTAGAACGTCAGACAGCACAGGAGACAGTTATATAAAGTAAGCCTAATGAAGGATGACTGACTTTTATTCAATGTGTCAGTAATTCCTGAGACAAATCTTTCACAAACACTTTGGCGACTTTCCATCGATGCCATGGTATTGAATTGTACTATAGAAACCCTTGGGGGAGTTCCTTCCAAACACTGTTTTTGTGATTAAATCACCTTGTTTTAGATACCACTGTATGCATGCAGGAGGGAGGAATGGAGGGAAGGAGGAAGAGAAAGACAGTAGGAGGGAAGGAGAGATCTGCACATATATGAACAGGTGAACATTCTGGAGGATAAATGTATTGTAGAAAGACATAGAATCAATCTACAAAGTCTTCTCACTAAGGATATAAAGAGAAAGCATGGGGAAAATGTTCCAAAAACCCTAGGCTAAGGTAAGGAAACTGAGAGAGTACTGCAGGCTGTGTCGGAAAAGCCCCGGTGAGGCTGAAATTCCTCTCTGGAAGATCTCTAAAGTGTACCCTTGACATGCAAATTAATGGTGAGTGACATTAATGATTGGCTATATTTTATTTCTGAAATGTTAACTGTTCTGTGTGTTTTCTTCATAGGGTGATTATGGTGGTCCACTTATTTGTGAACAACAGAAACTGAGGATGGTTCTGGAAGAAGCATTTCTATCGCTTCCTACTTGTAACACAATAATACTTATATGCTAAAAAGAAATGTGGCTTGAAAGATGGTATAAACAAAAATCTCTTCTTAAACATCTCACTTTGATGCAGTTTTAAAACTCTGTAACCCAATAAACTCTATTGGAAATAAGATATCTGAGCAAGGAATATAACACATGTGTTTAATACATATGTATGTTCCATAGTTAGAGCATAGATTCTCTTCCATAGCAACAAACATTGCACTATTATCAAATTCATTTCATGCTTTATTGCATGGAGTATTCCACAATCCCTCAATCTGAGCCTTGGGGATCATATCTCTCATACTCAAAACCCATCGAAAGTTACAGCTTGTCTATGTAAAGCAGGGACAGGAACCTTGCCAACTTGGAAGATCAGTTGCCTAACAAATTAAAATATTTAGCTTTTAAAGTCACTAACTTTGACCTTTAAGCTTTTCTAAAATAGAATTTCTTTTACACAGACACACATACACACACGCACACATGCACACACACACACACACACACACACACACACACACACACACACACTCAAGTGCACACACTAGCCAAAAGCCCATTCAAACACAGTTATGTATCTATTATTGTCAATGGGGATTCCTTGTGAAGATTAGGGAAGAAAAAAAATTCTATAAAATTTGAAAACTTCAAGATATTATATCAAGCTACTTCACACAGATTTCCCTATGCATTCTGGCTTTGTTTATTTTTCTTTTAAGAGACAAATGCCATCACTGTTTATTGTGAGTGAAGCATGTGTTGGCTTACTGTTTAATTAAAAGAAATTCACAAAAACAAAGAAAGAAGGTTATATTTTGTAGTACCTTACTAAACAGGGCTGTGTATGCAGTTATTTTGACTTGAAAAAGGAACACAGATTAGAAACTACAATAATCACATCTGGTTTGGGCTTGGATTGCTTTTTTTTAAATTTTTGAGATAGGGCCTTACTTTATACCCCAGGATGGACTTGAATCTATGATCGTCCTTCCTCTCAGCCTTCTAAACTGTGGGACTTCGGGAATTGGCCACCTGCTTGGCCTTCCATCATATTCTCCTAACTGGAGAACTTCCTTGTTACCTCACATGGTCCTGATCCAATCTTCTCTGCCCCAGCACATAGTTCAGACTCATTGAGAGTCACTTTGCCCTGGTGATGCTGACTGCATTTCTCATTGCCCATGATGTAGAGATGCGCTACTCTGAGCAAGCCGTCCGAGTTGATCACTGCAGGGTGAAACAAATACATCATTCATGAGAACCACATGAAGGCAAGAAAAAGAAGAAACAAATGCACATATCTTGCAGGGGGAAACAAAAGCATGATACTGTCTCGTCTTACATCCGGTGTAGCCCCAGCCATACACACTGCAGGTGGTCTTTTCAGGAATTGTGCAGCCATAATTCGGTAAGTCAATTGTACTAACAAAATCATCCAGAACCGCAGGCCTGAAAAGAGAAAATATCAATGGTAAGTACTCATAATTTGATTGAACTTAACATTAATATTTAAAATGCAGTGCTATGTATACCATTTAGAAATAATGAAGACTTAGTTATTGAAATAATTGGGGGAAAGGACAATCATAAATATAGACACAAAATTTGGGGTTGGGAGTAGTCATTCACTTGCAGATATTCAAAAATAAATGTTACTCTATTAAAACATTATTTTAGATCTTAAAGTTATCAAATGACTTCTTATTGTGATTTAATTTTTAGCTATTAATATTGTGAAGAATTCATTCATTTATACTTAAAAATCCTACAAATACCTTTTGCTCTTTCTACATACATGCCCCACACATTCACATACTTATGAATACACACATATATACATATATATGACATCTAATAATAAACCTTCCTGAGAGATCAACTAACTCACGACTGAGGAAAACACATTTTGACCTTTGAGTTTGCATTAGAATCTGAGGGAACGAACCTAGCAAGCTTCAACAAAACCAGATCTGAACCTTCTGGCCCATAGACGAGCTGGGAAACATTCAGAACCTGTTTGCGTTTCTCTTCTCTTCCGTGGACATCATGGATCCCAAGCCAGGCTTCATAGTCTTTCAAGTCTTTGTTTCTAAGGGAAAAAATACCATGCAAATTATAATTTCAAATTTTAAAATACTTTCCATTTATTTTAAGGATAAACACAAATTTTGAATCAAAGTGGGAGTTTTGGAATACTATAGGTGTTGAAAGCAAACATTTAAATTAATGAAGTTTAACTGACTTAAGTTTAAAGCCTATTTGATTATACCTGCTAAAAAATAAATTACTTGTAAAAAATTCTCAGATAAAGTTATTTACGTGATTATAATTTTATTGCAAACTTGCTTTTATCTCAACTACATATATATTTATATAGGATTAATTATTAAGAATTGAAGTTTTTGACAAAATTAAAGTGATTTTTACAGAAATAGGAAGTAAGCTTCAAAATCCTGTCTCTGTATTTTTCTTTTAGGTTGATTTTCATTTACAACTATCACCAGGATGATTCTAAAGTTGGTTTTACTCTAGAAAGACAGAATTCTGAGACCCTTGCTGAGAAGCAGAAACAGAATTTCTATGTAGCAATACTGAGTGCATTGGCAGGCAGGGAGATAACATGTTATTTTGTTTTGTTTTGTTTACATAGCTCCAGCAAATATTTGTCCCTAGTCATTCTAAGACTAATCACAGAAACAGGTGAACTAAAGTAGCACTGAATATGAAAACACTGAAGTCAAATTTTGGTAATAAAGATAAAAGAGAAATTAAACTGTTAAACTCATGCTATTAAGTATAAAATAAATGTACATTTTATGCTTACACACAAAATAGAAAGTATACATAATTTTAATGCTTAAAACAAATAATGATTTAAAACACATTACCTTGCTGGGAAACATTGTCTTGCTGTAAGAACCCAACTTTCCTTTATCAATGATCCTCCACAGATATGTTTACCTCTGAAAGAAAGAGGAAAGAGAAGTCACATTTGTGCAGAGAAAGTGATCTCAAGTCAGTGGAAAATTTTGTCAACAATAAATGAACCAGAAAATATAGAAATGAATTGTGATGTGAATGTAAGCCTTTTTACCTGAAGAAACATATTTAGTGATTACAGCATTGATAGTTTTTTTCATAATGTAATTATAACTTTATATATCAAGTTCACAGTCCTAAAAATGGTCATTGCAATTATAGGATAATTAGAATATTAAAAAACAACTGTGGTCCTATTTTACATTCAGCATGTCATTATGAAAAACCCAAATTTGAGCCTATACTAGACTCTTAAAATCATCCAGTGGTAGCAAGGTTTCCTTACTTTGTTATGATCATTTAGTTGTTTTGATTTCTGATGCCTTGGATGGAAGCCAGGGGCCCACACATGCTAGGAAAGTTTTCTGCACTGAGCTACATCCCAGTCTCATTGTTACTCTTGCTGTGTTTGGGGAGAAGAGAGCCAATGATATAAAACTCCATTATAAAATAAAATCATTTTGTAAGATAACTTATCTAGGAAAGTAAAATACTTGTCTAGAAAAACAAGTACAAGTATATTTATTTGGTGACTTCCAAAATCTGTAAATCCATGGCTTTTTCCAGAAACATGAAAAAAATACAATTTTTCAAAATCCAAATTTCCAAGGAGCACAGCTGCTCAGTCCTTCCGAGGATAATACTAGGATTCCAGCCTAAGGCCATCGTTATTTATGGCCTTACCACACAAGAGGACAATAATATATTTTGAGTTTTACCTTCCCATCCTTTGAGTGTGTGTTCTGGAAAAATAACTGAACAGCTGTTGTTACTAAGAACTTGGATTTAAAAGAACAATATTCTAAAGTTTCTAGTATACTAATCTAATGAAGTCCTCTAAACTAGTATCTATGTTTTTATTAGTAAAAATAATTCAGATGTGTATGTCTATTTTCTTTTCTCTTGGGGTTATAAATTAGTAAACAATCACAGACATAGTAATGTGGAATGTTTTCTGCAATAAAGAAAATTAAATTGTTAATAATTTGATTATAATTTATAACAGACATAATATAAAAAACTCAAAAACCATATCTTATTAAATTTTACATTGCACAATCACCTTGTGTTTGGGTTAGCTTCTATACTTGGTTGCAGGACAGCTAGACAATATTGATTAGAATAAATATTGTCTCTAGTGAGATAACAGAGAAGGATGTACCAAAGGAGAACTTGAGGCCAATTTACTTATGGTGACTAAAGTCATATTCATCAAAGGAAATAAATTCCGTCCTTGCCAAGAATTGCCTTATTCATAAAATGGCTTTAGTTCATTGTGTGCCAAGTTTCATGTCACTGGAAATTAATGGTAGTAAGAAAGGAGCTTTCATCCTTTTGGAGGTTAGGTGTGAAGAAGCAGGGCTCCTCAAGAGATGAGATATCCAACTTCAAGACTGAAGAGTGTGAAGACAATTTTTGCATGAAATAAGAAGGAAGAAAACCAAGACTTGTTGTGTCACAGAGGCTTGTGGGAGGGGGAAAGACAGGTGTCTAAAACATAGTAAAAAAAACAAGTAGCTAGAATCCAGGCTCGTTTGCAGTATGGTGTGTAATGAGAGATGTGGGCATCCTGGAATTCAAATCACTATAGAGACTAAAATATATAGGTTCATAGTTTCAATTTAACTTTATAACAATTACTAAATCATTCAGTTATGATTCAATTTGAAAATTTATTTTATACTGAACATATCATTAATACTAAAGGCCATTGAGAAATAGTTGTATTTATCATTCTTTATTCAAACAGATTATAAAATATAATTAAACTATTAAAATAGCCTATAGGATTCCATAATAAAATACTTTAATCATTATTTTTTATTTCAGTGATATCAGAAATTAAAATCAAATATATAATTTCCATGGTTATGTATGAACATGCTACAACATAAAATCACAGTGTCCTGGGTTGGAAAACGAGATGTTTACTGTAACTCTCATAGTAGCATTAAGGTATGAGGAGGTCTTCTGCAAAGTTATCCTCTGCTTCTTCACAACCAGTGTCATTTGGAATCAGAATGGTGACATATATGGGAACTCTATGAACACTTCTAAGGTGACCTTGGGCACACATCTAAAATTCAAACCTTATAGTTTGACAAGAATCTGATCTGACCTCTTATTTACCAACAGCCCACGCCCCAGGCTACTGTCTTTTGGAGGGAATAGTCCTCATGACCACTTTGTGACCATGAGGAGAATATGTTGAGAATATATCTTTGCAAAGTTGGAATATATATGATATCTGATTATTAATAATTACCTGTATTTCAAACTAACCATCCAGCCTACATTTGTGCGTGTTGGAATCCCGTTTACGACTCGTAGCTGTTTTGTTTTGGCACAAGATATAACAGGGTCTGAAAACAAAACACATAGCATGTCAAAACATTTTGAAATAATCAGGACATCTTAGTTTTCTTAAGGAAAATGCTATCTAGACAAATGTAACTACTGAAATTTTATTAGAAGAACCTGCTGCTGCTCCTGATTTTTGGTGCTGAGTGACACCACAATACTAATCAGGCCCATAGACTTGACTAAATGGGGAAAACAGAAGTGTTCACCAAGCACTGAGAATAAATTCTTTATGTGCATCACTAATGTGTTTCCCTGTCTAACAGCAAATAAAATGATACAAGCTGAATTCCCCCCTCACCCTACCCCCCCCAAAAAAAAAAACAAATTCCTATAATTGCTAATTGTGAATTGGGGAAGTAGGAATATAGAAGAATTCTCAAATGTTGCCAGCATTATATTCATAGTATTCATGTTTGAATGATATTCTATCCAAATCACTATGTCCAAATGACTAGTGAATGTTTTCTTGACCTTCCTCTGGGTTCCTTATCTTGTCCCTGGTCCTCTGGCCATGGTCTAGATTAGATCCTTGCTTCCTCAGCCTAGGGCATTGCAGGTGGTTTGTTGTTCTTTTTGTTTAAAGAAAACAAAATATTTGAATAACATTTTAGCCCAAGAAATATGTGAAAATCAAAACAATTGCTTCTAAGACATCCTGGTACTGAAGTTTAGGGAAACTCCTCAGATGGTGTGAGCCCCTAGGGTTTGCAAGGAGCTTTGAAGACAGAGTGTTTAACCCTAAAGAATGCTCCAACCCTTGACTTCTTTCTGTCATATGGACAGTAATATATCTATATATGTGGTCCATTTTCCACATTGTATCCAAAATTAAAAGTAGCTAAGTGCTCTCTTCAAAGTCAGGTAGAGTAAGTTTTCTAACACAGAGCTGAAGTTTTGCATTTCAAGTTCTGTTCCTTTGAAAATTTTGCATCTATATACAAGGGAATTCATATTTAAAATAAAAACAAAAAGGTATATTTATTTTTATGAAAGATGTTATAATAATATACTTTTGATGAAAATACAATAGTATTTGTGACAGACACTCAATTTTTTTTTTAATTTTGAGGAGTACTTACGATCTAAATTGACTATTGTAGGAGTGGTATCACCTTCACCTGTGAAAAATACCAAGATACATATTTAATTTATACATACCAACACTTCTCTAAAAAACCAAAACCATACCATTGATAATTTAATAAAATTCTTCACTCACAACTAAAATGAATATTGCTAAAATTATTGATATTCTATTCAAAGATAAATGCAATATAACTTTTTAAAGTAATTCTAGATCCTTCTAACTGCAGAATATTGTTAGCATGAACCTAATACCAGGTAATTTGTGGAAAATCCTATGTTCTGATTGTGGATGCTTCCAGATGGGGACTTTGGTGACCATTGGCAGATGGAATTCAACACAGCAGCAAGAGCCCCCCTCACTGGAGCAGCTCCTCAGAACTGTACATGTGGTAATTCCAGAAGCTAGTATCACGATCATTATTGTTTACATTAGATTTCAAATACATAGACTATTTTTTACCATAATTTGAACCATTTTTTTCTGAAGGCTACTTTCATTTATATTTGATGGAAAATAATCCAAACTGCACATTCCTTGGAAACCTCTGCAGGAATTTTGGCAAGTAGAAATTAATATCATTTATAACAAAAGGGAAATATATAATTCTATTTTGTGTTAGAAGATTCCAAAGATGAATATTTCCTGATGTTGAAAAGCATATATGTCATAAAAAGAAAATATTGGAGACTACACATCACCCTAGTATCTAATCCCTCATAATTTATTTTTCATGACCTCTCTACTGGACTTTAGTTGCCACAAAATAAATGCTGAGACGATGCTTGGGCTTGGGGAATATTTGAACAGTAATGAATGAGACACAAACCATTTCCTGAAGCTTAGTGTCTTAACTGTTAGAATTGATGGCAAAGAGTTTGGTCAGGCAAGGTTCAGACCCAGCTGGTCCTTAATCCCTGGAAATGCACTGAGCTCAGATAATCCAGTTACAAAACATTAATGACACATAGATTCCTTTGGAATGCAAATCTGGTTGTTATTTATGAGGACACAAGAGAGAATTAGTGCAGCCTAAAGGAGTTTTATTTATGTTTATGCTCCAGATCAACCTTCTTTGTAAAGGAAAACATAAATTCCATCATTTTTCCAATTCCCTTTAGTTCATTCAGGGAGAGACACCCGAGGTCAGTGTTGCTCACAGCAAAAGGTAGAAGTGAGGTAGAATACGGTAATTGCAGCATCACCATATCGGTTATTACACTAAAGGTAAGGATGTGAAATGTTTAAATGATCATTTATTCCTTATGTTGTCACAAGAAATATTATTCGTTCTTTCATCAATTACACACATCATCTACTTCTAAGCATCTGACTGATAGGTCAAGAAATGATCCATTCGTGGTAATAGCTTAGTGAAATTTTTTGTCTTAAACATTTATACGGATTTGAAATTTGATACTTTAGTAGTTAGCAACTTACTTAATAGTTGCTTCACTTCATCCAGTTCAACATTTCTTACAGTTATTTTTAAATTGAAATGACATTTACAATGAGAATTCTTGAGACCATTGATTGGTTTCTGGATTGTTAAAAAGCCCTGAAATACTCCTGGTACATTGAGCAAAGTTCTGAATAGAAACGATCACCAGATAAGACATTCATGAGATATCCTAAGTGTATGTGTGTGTGCATATAAAAACAAATAGTCATTTCTTTATTTTACTTCTGCATACTTGATAAACTCCAAGATATATTTTAGACACTATTCTGTATTTTAGTAAAATAATGAAAAAAATCTTTACATGTTTTGTAAGAGAAATGTACAGTGCAAAAATGATTAATACAGTCTCTGAGGTTAAATAAATAATAAGAACTCCAATCTTCTACAGATAAATTTTATTAGCTTTTCATCATGGAGAAAATGTGAATAAATCCTGGCTCATAAATATAAGTTGAAAAAAATGACAGTGTAGAAATATTTATTGAATGAATGTTCAGTATACATTGAAATGAAAATGAATTATCTCTAATAGCATTTAATCAAGTACTCACAGTAACCATAAGTCTTTCAACAGCACATTAGTGACTTGTAATTTTAAAATGTCAGATGAAAAACTTGAAAATATTTGAGTGATATCTTCCCAACTTGTTTATAAAGCAAACCATAGGGCACTGACAGCCTATAGGAGCCTTAAACCTGATTACACATTGGCCTACATAGAGTTGCTGTGATTTTTACAAATCTGTAAATCAGTATAGAAATCACTGTGATGTGTTTTAAAAGCCAGATCTTTTATTTTTCCATTCTTTTCCATCATTGCATATACTATGAGCCTCCTTTGTTTTCAATAGTGGAGACATCACACAAAAGTGTAGTGAAGTAAAACACATGCTCAGAAAATGGAAGTAATGGTATACCTTAGTGGTAGGATTGCTTAGCCTGTGTGATCTATAGAAGCACAAAGTAAGAAAAATAAAAATTGTGAATCATTTTAACTTTTTGTACATTAGTCTCTGTTGAAGTACATTGGTTTGTTTGATAATTTTTTGTTTTGATGTTGAAACATGGATGAATGGCATCTTTCCTGGGAGAATATTTTTTAGAAAAGATATTAACTCTAATATGGGACAAAATAGCTGGTTAGAAGGAAAGTACTAACTTGAAAGATTATAGCCAGAGCTGAAGAACTAATGATTTGATGATAATAAAGACCATTTTCTCAAGTACATGAGGTGTGTATATATCATGCGAAATAATTCTACAATTTACTGGAATTGGAAAAGTTTTTCACTTAGGGAAAAATGTGACATTATGTCAACATAATTTTGAAAAAAAATGTGGATTTAGGTTTACATTTCAATTTTCAAAGCCAATAGATCTTCAATGGAATCTCTTCTTAAAATGGATATTTTTGCTACTATCATTAAAGTATTGCTTATTATTTTTCTCACAGAAAATAAATAAAGAATTTGAGGTCAAGGAGGCCCTAAACCCCTTAATGCCCCTCCCCAAACAATCCAGGTTACTGTCCAGGCTCTTGGCTGCCCAACAGTACTAGAATGTGAATTCTCTATTGTTTATTGTTAAAGGCACTGTAGCTTTCTCTTCCAGGACACTGAGAAATCAAGCTGAAACTGACCAGAAGCCTAATACCTGCAGGCTAGCTGTCATAGTGCTGGATGATAGATACTATGAAGGCTGCTGGTATGTGTGTGTGTTGGGGGGGAGTCATCAACAGTCTTACTCAGTGATGGGCCCTGTGTGTTACAAAACTAACAAGGCAGGTGCCCACTGTTACAATAGTGTCATGCTTGTTATAGGGGTAACCAACTACTTTCTGATTGGATTGGAGGCTCACTGCATAGGAGGAATCCATGCCTGCTGCCAGAAATATAGACACAGCTGATGACTAGGAAGGTCTTAGGACCTAGGTGGAAAGCTACTACTGTTGTTTTCTAAATGGATCTGTTGTACTTATCTAACTGTCCTTGAAATATTTTTGTTTATGTCTATAGATTAGTATTTACTGAGTTTGGGTAAGCAAAACTTTCTTGTGCAGTGAGCAGAGACTACTGAGGAGATTCCATATTCATCAAAGTGTTGGAGAATTAGTGAGTGCTGAGTGTTCAGTGCTAAATGGGACATCAAGAGCACTCCTTTCAAGGCTCAGGAAACACTGTAGAAAACAGGGCTACAAGAATGTAGGAGCTGTGAAATGGAAATCTGTCTTTTGGACATGCATTGCCCTAGCATTCATGAGCTACTGTCTCCACGAGAACTGCCCAATATTGAGTCCATAACCATCCCATCATGGATGGAAGAGGAGTTTTTCAGTCCTACACCCCTCACAGAGGAGTTAATGCAGTTTTTATGTTAACAATGGGGGAAAGGGAGATACTTTGTTCAGTGGTCTAGCCTCTGGTAAGTTGCTGGTGCTCCAGTAAATAACCTTCTATTCACGTCAATGTAAGCAACCCCAATTAAACTTAGTCGCAAATTAAAAATAAATAAATTGACAACATATGCTGGTTGAGGGTGTGGGGAAAAGGGAATTCTTACACCCTGGTGTAGAAGGACAGACTGGTATTCCTATTATAGAAATCAGTATAGAGGTTTTTCAAAATATTTGAAATACAAGTATCATATCAGATATACTACTGCTAGAAATATACCCAGAGTATTTTATCTCTTGTTGTAGGGATGCTATCACATCCAAGTTTATTACTGTTCCATTTACAATACCAAGGACTATGGACAATCCTAGATCTCCATCAACATATATAGTGATATTGAAACTGTGGCATATTTATACATTACACTCATCAGTAGTAAGGAAAAATGAAATAAAATTTGCAGGACGAAGGAGGGAATCTGAAAATAATAATGCTAAAATGGTGACTGAAACCAGAAAGCCCCAAACTGCATGTTCTCTTCTCTCATGTTCAGGTGCTAGCTCATAATATTTTATGGACATGTATGTAGACAGGGCACACACATGGGGAAAACTTAAAAGGCTAGAAACGTGACCACATGAGCCTAAAAAGAGATGAGGAAAGGATGAAAGGGCACTTGTGACATGTGAAGAGAAAGGGAGCGGACATAGATGGGGGAGAGGAAGAGACTCAACTAAACAAACTGGGTTTGAAAATGCCACTTCGAGACATGATAGGCATGTTCATCATAAACACAAAGTTGTGTGTATATGATATCATAAACTGTTATTTTACCACTGATCCAGTTTGATATAGAGGGCTTTTCCCTCGATAACACATTCAATACATACTGTTCCACATCAGTGGGTATCAGCATCTTTGGGGGCAATCATCTTCCTAGGGCTGTATCTTGGAAATGTCTGAAGATACTTTTGACTGTCATGTCTTATGACTGGGGATCAGAATGCTGTTGCTGGTTTCTAGTGGGGAGTGGCAGGTCATACTCCCAAGTATCCAGCAATTCACTGAACAACCTCCCTCAAGAGTGAGCCAAGCAAAAGTTTTTGTGATGCAAAGGCCCCAAAGCCTCAATTTACATCCTGATGATAGGTCTTGATACATTTTTCCAAATTGGCAGATTTTCAAATTTACTCAAAATAGCATAGCATTCAGAGAGCCAAGTTGCCCACATTCTCACTAATAATGAGCTCTAGCAATCATTTTATAATTTTTATCCTTATAAGTAGAACTATTTCCATGCTAATTGTTTTGCTTTTTTCTCTTTGATATTTTACCATTTATTTATTAACTATATTCTCCCAAATTCATTTTCCTCATTTTTCTCCTAGATCCTCAAATATTTTTATAATAAATATATAAAATATATGGCAATTTTTTAATATTTATTATATGTATATTACATGTGTATCAAATATGTACTAGAAAATCTATATATACTTTTATGCACTAAACTTGATTTAACAATGTTATTTTAGGCTCAGGGGAGGGAGAGGATCTACATGATTTTTATTGTCATGTTAAAGACGAGAGAAAAACAAAATCACCACCAGTCCAGTCCTGATCAAAGAACTTTGGACATTAGGATCTTCACAGAGACACCTGTACATCAAAGGCTGCACAGGTAGTATTTTGGCAAGGGGAATCTTCTCTTTCAGTCATACTAGAATTTTTGGATTCCAAAGGAAAACTTCTCAGGAAAGAATCAACTTGAAAATAGATTTTTTTTATTCTGGAAGTGTATCTGGGATTAGGAAGAAAAGACAAATAGACAAATACAGAGAGAGAGAGAGAGAGAGAGAGAGAGAGAGAGAGAGAGAGAGAGAGAGAGAGAGAGAGAGAGAGAGAGAGAGAGAGAGAGAGAGAGAGAGAAAATGACTGTGTAGCTCTGGGAAGAAATCTTTTGGATTCAACTACAAAGTCCTATATCAATTATATCTGTGGCATAATTTTACTGGAGATACAGTTCATTTAAAATATTCCAAATGAAAGAGAACATGACCTGTACTTACAACGGGAAATAGGGCAGTAATCCCAAGGAATGAGAGGATTCCCCGTGTAGCACCAAGGTCCATGGGCGTCATCGTCAGGATTCCGGCAGTAATTCTTGTTCAGCTTGCTAGCATCTGGCTCCCAGAAGATGTGGCTGAAAAACAAGCTGAACATCAGAAAGTGCTGCTCCCATCCAAGAGAAACAAAGTGTTACAGAAAGATAGCATCCCAGATTGTACACTCAACTCAAGTGGAAGCCTGGGTTCTCCTATTGGAAGCACACCTTCAATTGAGAAATATGGATGATATATAATAGGGCTCCATAATGAGCGCATATGAAATGGGGCAGATTATGTGAAATATAATTCTATTTAAAATTTACAGGGGCAAGATAGCAATATCTCTGTATAAGAATGAAGAAACATATAAAGCAAGATTGATTGTAGAAAATACAAGCTACTGTAAAATGTTTGCATACTTTGCAAAAGAATCACCACTAGCAACATAGTATTCACAAAGAAAAGAAAATTATATATAAATCTCCAATTATAAATTTAAATTCTAAAATTACATAGATCAAATAGTGACAAAATTAGATTTTTCTGACAGATAACTTAATAACTTTCTAATTGATGCATGAAACTATACTTTTAAATTTATTTTATTTTTTATTTAGTTATTTGCAAGCAAGGAGAGAGAGAGAGAGAGAAAGAGAGAGAGAGAGAGAGAAAGAGGAGCAGGAGAAGGAGAGAAAGAGAGCATGCCAAGCGTGCCAGAGCTTTTAGCCATTGCAAAAAAAAAATTCAGATATATGCACCACTGTTCATCTTGCTTTATGTGGGTACTGGGGAATGGATTGTTAGGCCTTGCAGGCAAGCACCTTAACTGCTGAGACATCTTTTTAGTCCTGAAATTTTATTTTAAAAGAAAATAGAAATTTATGTATGTTGCTTTGTGAAACTATAACCATTTATGTAACATCAATATTTACATTTACTTCAGGAGTATTAATGAAATCAAATTCCATATAGTAATTTCTAATCAAGTCACGAAAATTACAACTGAATTAGTTTTGTCTTACTGATTTTTTTATGTATTAACCCACCAAAGAAACCTTATTCCTATATGTTTTAAATAGTTAAGTGGATATTTAAGTAAGTAAATATTTACCAAAAGAAGATCATGTTAGATTTTCACAAGTAGATATTGATACAATTTTCTTCTTATTTATTTGCACTTCTGTGTGTGTTTGTGGGTGCACAAAGGTCTCTTTACCATTGCAAACAAATGCCAAGTGCTTTTGCCACCTTTTGCAACTGGCTTTAACATGAGTGGTGGGGAATCAAACCAGGCCAGCAGCTTAGCAAGCAATTACCTTAAATGTCTAAGCCATCGACTCAGCCCATTAATATTAATTTAAATAACACAATAATCTTTGACATGAACCACTTGAAGGACCATATGTAAGACTTAGTTATGTGTGGGTTGGAATGTGATTATATCTCTGAAATTTGGGATTACAATATGTGTATTGCCTACTTTTTGTGGATGATCCCTATGGAACTAAGTGAAGGTCACATTCTATAGAAATTGTTCAATAAATATGTACTGGGTAAATTCATATTTAAAAGCTTACCATAGGCATAGAACATGCTATGAAATATACAGACAAAAATCAATCTAATATATTGATTGGCTTCCTATTATAAATAAAGAGAAGAAAGTTCTCTCTCTCTATATATATATTCATATTTTATATAGAAAAAAAGAAATGTACATACCGGTGTAAGTCTTCCATATTCTTGTCCCACATTGAACAAGTTAGTCCAGATCTGGTTTTAGATAAATTGCCCATATAATTTTTCCCATTTCCACGATAACAATCTAGGCATAAAATTTCCAAAGGAAGACTAATGAATATTGTGGAGCATTTTATGAGCAAATGACATCATCCAAGTCAACATAGTAATAAACAGAGCAAACAGAAATTTATGCAGATTAAAGACAATTATCTCTGATTAAAATACCTTTGAAATAGTTTTCAGCTTAATTTTGGCTTTGCTAAAATAAGTGCTTGGGCTAAGTTGAACATTACAAATAATAATAATGTCCCATTAAGTTCCTTATCTCTTTCATTTTCTTCTGACATCTCATTCCTCCCCCAGTAAGAAACTTATTCCAGGTAACACACGTCTATTTATTTTGTGAATTCTGCTAGGTATACTCATAGTGGCAACAACAAACCTATGAAGAACAAAAAGTATTTACCAATACATTAACCTTAAAATATTTCCAAAAGACAGCATAGGCAGTCAGGAATTTCTGTCTAAAATTTATGGATTTTTAAAATTTCTTTGTAGTAATAGTCATTTGACACATTTCTGAGTTTACTTCCATCCTTTCTCACATTGCTTTTCGGATATTTATACATGGACACTGGTTCATTATCAAAGCAGTATGAACATATTACTTAGAGAAGTATCATTTGACCTCTTCCTCCCCTGCTCTTTACCTATCATTCCTAATAAGCAATTTCTTGGGATTCTTCTAGATGGCTTGTAATATTTCTTTCCTTAGATTAGTTTTATAAAACTAAGATTATTTATATGCACTCGTGCACACATGCATACAAAATAATATGAGTACACAAATTAATTTGTGTATATAAGAATTCTATTTATATTCCTGTATCCTAATCTTTGTTACTAATATTAAATCTCTTTATTTCTAGTAGTGTAAAAGGCATGATGAAACATGTGCCTACAAATTACCCCCAGATAAGCTCACACAGAGTTTTATTACTCTTTGTACAAGTTCACAGTATACCACCCAGTGGCTGATCAGAACACAGTGGGTTTGTCTTGTCTTGCTGTTTCAGACAATGCTGCAGCAAGAAACTCTGTACATACATTTTACAGTATTTTTGGAACCGTCCATTTAGATAGTGGCATTGTGGGTTGAAAATTGATGGTTTTTTTATGTTCAGATCTTTTATTCATTTGTAATTTGTTTTCAGAAATAGTTCAAGGCATATTTGATATTAGTAAGACTGTCTCTAATATTCTATAATAAATAGAAATTTGTTTTAACAAATGTATTTGTTTGAAAACTATATGTGTGAGCTGGAAAGATGGCTCAGAAGCTAAATGCACTTTACTTAAAAATATATGTGGTGTGTGTCTATGCATATAAATGTTAAAATATGAACACATAGAAGTACTTATATAAGTGAATATATATTAGCATATACATTTACATATATAGAGAGCCATAACCACATGTTATCATTTTATTATATATTTTATATGGGCATGAGTGAATTTTGTCATAGGATTATTATTGAAATTTATGGTTTTCTTACATCTAAAATGAGTTTTGACAGCAATTTCTAATACTGAAGCACTTTTATATGCTGTGATAAATTTCCATTCAACCATTTTGTATTATTTGTCTAATTCTTTAAATGGGCTCTTTATTCAACTTTAAAATTTATGTATTAATATTCACAAATAAGACAGATTTATAGCTGTCTTAATCTATGCTCTTTATCATATTTAAGTATAAAATTGTTCTTAAGAGCTTTTATTGACAATTTTATATATGTCTCCCTTTGTCTTCAGTGGCACCTGTTTAGTACTTCTTCCACTGAATCCCTTCTGCTTTCCAATATTATGCTTCCATCATATATAGATATAGATAGATGTAGATATAGATATAGATATATGATATCTATATGATTATATTTGATATCTACATGACACTATATATATTTGATATGTATATGATTATATATAGATAGATAGATATATTTCTCCTTTCATAAATGTTTTGTACTTATTTTTATTTTTCTGGGCTAATGGCTAGTAATTGTTTACTTTAATAATTTTAAAGCCTTTTGATTCATTCATTAATTGCATTCTTTATTTAACTGTATTAATAGGTGCTATTTTCTCAACATTTCCTGAGTTGTGTTTCTCTTGGTTTATTTTTGCCTCAACTCCTTTGTCTGGAAACTATATCTCTAAAAGTTCTGATCAGCCACTGGGTGGTATATAGTGAGCTTGTACAAAGAATAATAAATCTCTCTGTGAGCTTATCTGGAGGTAATTTGTAGGCATATGTCTAATCATGACTTTTGCACGACTACAAATGAAGAGATTCAATATTAGTAACAAAGATTAGGACATAATCATATAGAATTTTATATACACAAATTAAATGAACATTTAAAGCTCTTAATTGTCATGTTTTCTGCCTTAAATATATCTCCGTAACTTAATTAGTAGGATTAATAAATATTTTTCAGAAATTCTACAATTTTTATTTTCATTTTTCTATTAATATTGCTTTTAACATTCAATGGAATAAAACAATTCCAACTCAAATCAGTATACTAAATGTAAGAGCACATATTTTCAATAAAGTATATATGTGTGTAGTTTATTTAATATAGAGAGAATTTATAGTAAAGAGATTACAATATATTACACATATCATTTTATAATGAGTTTATATTAGAAGATATATGATAGATAGATATATTGATAGATTATAGAAAGATTAGAAAGTAGACATAACATTAAATTCACAATAACGTACAATGACATACTGTCATAAAATTTTACAGTTGAATGTTCAATTTGGGTAGTGATGTTTCTTGTGCCTTCTTTATAGTGTGTCCTGCAGAGTCTAGAATACTCTCCATGTAACAGATACAATATGTTGATAAATAATAATACTAGACTATATTGGTAAAGAATTAAAGAGTTAATGCATGAAATAATGATGAGGTCATTACAAGGAGAGTCTGACTCAATATCAATTGCACTAATTTGAGAATTTGGAAAAATACATAATTCAAATAAACTCAATTGTTAATCTTTGATCAAATCTATTTCTAAGATAAGCACTGACATCTGCTTACCCTCCAAATACAAACTTCTCATCGTCTATTGGCTGGCCCTTGGAGGTGGCATATGTGTGTGTAAACATCTTAGTACACACACGCCAGAAGCGTTCTCTTTTCGCTCACTGTTCCAGCAAATGTTCAAGTGAATGGGCAGGGATGCAGAAGACTCAGCTGCTACCAAATGTCCTTTAATTACTGCTTTCGACTTTTTTTCAGCTGACCTTTAATGTCTGCCAAGGACTAGTGCAACTGATTGAAGAGGGCCTCATCCCCTCTTCCCACTACAACTGTTTTCGAAGTTCTTTGTGAACTTTGATTCTGGAAAAAAATCATTAAAGGATAGAGAATGTATATGGAGAACAATAAATCTATGGAGTAGAATTTTTTAAAGTTAGGCTTGGGCTTGTTCATGACCATGACTCTTAAGCTCACATGAAACATACTGTGATCATCATCTGTATAATTTCACTTTTGTACATTAACAAATGTCCATTACTCAATATTTTTTATTCATCATTAACAAATCATAACTTTTGGAGTGCACTTCTGTCTAACTTTTTCACTGAACCCAGAGTTGACTATCTTCAAGGTATCTATGTTTCCATGAGCGACAGTAATGTATCCCAAACATCCCACTACATATATTCTTCACTAATACCAGTAACTCTCCTCTCTTCTACAAACTATTGAAGGAACTACTTGATTAGTTCTCTGCTTTATCGCCTTGTTGAGGAATCTGGATTCTTCCATAAGGCAGACAGAATGAGCAAGCTGAAACAAAATCAGGTCAACTGGTTTCTCAGCTTCACAACTGAGCCTTTCTCCTTCAAAGAAAAAGCATGAATTCTCAGACCTCCTTCAAGGTCAATGCAATTTGAGCCCTATACTCATTACACACATATCTGCTCCTGTCTGTCTTGCTCATTCTGTGACAGCCAGAGTGCTCGGACTAACCTTCCTTTAGCTCTTCAGGAATCCCCTCATCTCAGGCTAATTGCGTGTGCAGTTTCCTCTGGCTAAAAGCTCTTGACATGTAAACGACAGGGCACAGGGAGCTCCCTCTCCTCCTCCAGGTTCTCCATTGAAATTCCCTTCCTAACACAAGACAGCCTCCCAAGCCATTAAAACAAAAGATGGCAAAAATCTTTCTCCTCTCATTTGGGGACAATTTTCCCTTTATTTCAGAGACATAAACTTACATAAGAGCTCCACTAAGTGTTTTCATTTTGCATGTTTTCTATCTGCTTGAATGTAGCTTTCCTGATGGTTCCATCCCCCAGCACTATACCTGGCCTCAAGTTAAGAAATGCATATTGAAAGAACAAATACTTAAAACAAATCACTGTCATACTTGGAGATTGTACTTGCTAGGCAGCAAGAACAGTGCAACAGAAAGGAAAATGTGTCCTCCCTAGAGGCGTTCGCCTGATTTAATCATACCCATCCTACTAAATGTCAGCTATTACCTTGTCCACTTGACACGTCACACTTTGGAATCTGGGAGCAGTAGCCAACCCGGATGTTTGGATCCGTGGTAAAACACCAGGGTGATTCAGCCCCATCTGGATTGCGGCAATAATTTTCTCTTAGGTCCCTATGAAGATTAAGCATAAACTGTAAGCATCACTTGAGAGGAACATAAACTAAACTGGGTTCTCACATTGATGAAGTTAACATACTGTATTTCTAGAAAGCCAGCATGGATGCATGTTGATAGAATTCAGTAAACATTCAAAGATTTTCTTTTTTGTTTTATTTAGAATAGTGGTAATACCTTGGAATTGAGTAAGCATAAGCCACACTACCAGAGAGAGTAAATGCTGTCCCCCAACACAGAGCTGCTCAGGTACACTGCTGCTCTGGGGAAGGGCAAAAGTACTCCTACATCAACTGGTACTATTTAAGAAAAATAGCCTGTCATTTATAACCTCATGGAATATACATATTTAATGGAAAAATAACACGTATCTCTCTTGCCAGAAGAAAAGTTACTTAGAGCCACTAATGCCATTTAAAATGGAAGTTGAAAGTATTCAAATGTTTATCACAAAAAAACAGTGATTGCTTCCTTGATTTCTAGTTTTCACATATTTGGTTTACTACATAGATTACTGTGAATTAAAACATATTCCTTTTCTTGGTTTAGAAAAGTAATCTGAAATCTTTAGATATATTCCTATAAAATTCAGTTCTACACATAAGCAGAGAGTGAGTTGTTAGTGTCAGTCATTCATGTCTTAGACATTTTAAAAGTCTGTTAAATCTAGTATGTGCACTGAGGAAGGTCCCTAGTGGGTAGGGGACAGAGAGGAGGGAAATGGGGGTACCATTACAAGATTTTCTCATGCATATATCTAACTACTGAAAATAAAGATATTTTAAAAAGTCTTTTTACATACTCTGTATTAATGTTTTTAAAATATTTTAGTAGTTTTGCTTATTTAGGTAATTTATTTAGTTTGCAGTGACTATTTGGGAGATAGATTCTGATCTTTCAATTATGCTGGGCAAGTAATTATGCCACTTAGCTGCATCCCCAGACATGGTTTTATGTCTTAATGTAGGGTTCACATAAAATAAAATATGGAGTTTATTATTTGTTTTTATGAAACATTCTAACTTTAAGCAAGCATGTACAGTGTATAGGAAGCAGAGCATTTGTATCACATGGATCCAAGTTGAAGTACTGTAATGTTATTAATACTAAAGTGACCATAAAGAAAGGGCTCTGAGCAGCAAGCAATAGAACTGTTCTTACGGGATCTGGAACGATTATTGCCAGGAGTTTAAGCCACGATTCAGGAAGTTTTCATATAATGACCTATATATAAATGATTAATCTCATAAAATTAGTAACTCGGGGCCAGAGAAATAGATAAGAAGTTAAAAGCATTTGCTCAAAGACCCTGTCCACCTGGGTCCAATTCCTCAGTACCCAGTAAAGCCAGATGCACAAAGGGGTGCATGCATCTGGAGTTCACTTATAGTGGCAGGAAGTACCAGTGTGCCCATACTTTCTCTCCAGAACACACAAATAAACATATAAATGAAATTAGTAATTACCTCATTTGAAAGAAGGGGCTCAGTGAGAGGGGAGACAAAAGAAAGTAAGGGGAAAAGTTTGATCAAAATACATTATGTACTTAAATGAAAATTGTCAGTAAAAAGTTCAAGACAATAAAGCAAGTAACTAGGAAAAGTGAATATTGGGCTAGGGAGATAACTCAGCGAGAATGGGGCTTGTCATGCAAACATGAGGCTCTGAGAAGGCCTTAGTTCTATCCTCAGCACCCATGCAAAATTCAGATTTGGTCATGCAGCCAATAACCTGAGTCTTGTCGGAAACAGCAGTAACTGAGATAGGAGAATTGCTTGGGCATGCTAGTCAGGTGGTCTGACCAAAAGCAGCAGCTATGAGCTCAGAGAAAGACTTTTCTTTCAAGAAACAACAGAGAGAGCAATAGAAGAGGAAATTAGATGTCCTCCTTGGCCTCTGTGACTACGTGTGTGTGTGTGTGTGTGTGTGTGTGTGTGTGTGTGTGGTACCTACACAGACCATACATACACACTCCAAAAATACATACACACATGTAGGGCACTTACACCCATACACACACTGGCACACCAAAAATAAAAGAATAAAACTGATATTTATGATAATATGTACTTATATTTAAAATTGTAGGTATAAATGTTTTGCAGTCAGCTTTCTAGTTGCTGCGCAGAAAGAACCCAAGCAAAAGCGGCTTGTGGAGGAATGGGTTTATTTGGCTTATGGACTCGAGGGGAGACTCCATCCTGGCAGGGAAAATGATGGCATGAGCAGAGGGGTGGACATAACCTCCGCCACAGCACTGGAAACAGCAGCAGGAAGGTGTGCCAAATACTGTCAAGGGGAAGCTGGTTTATAATCATAAACCATAAGCCCGCCCCCAACAACACAGCTCCATTGAGGTTGTTAAAATCCAAACTGCCATCAACTGAGGATTGATTACCCAGAACACATTCATTTGTTTGAGGGGGACACCTGGATCAAACCATGACAAAATGCATAAAATACACACAAATCTACAATTTTTGGTAAATGATTGCTGTTATATGATTATGCATATTGATGTAAAGCATGATAATTAGGCTACAGAGATGACACAGCAGTTAAGGAGATTTCCCTACATAAACTAAGATAATTAAGTGAATGAGCAAAATTCTATCTGGAACCCCTTTTAGGGTAAATAACAAAATACATCTAATTTACCTGAAATAAACAAGAATGAATGTAGAAATTTGCCGAAATTTTCTATGACTTTATTCACTTCCCTTGAAGAATTACTTAAAACTTCTAAAAGGAATTAGTAATTATTTTAATGTATATAGATTTATCATGTACAGTATCACACCATTTGAAAGATTGTCACTTATAAGGAGCAAATTATGTTTAAGTAAATCAGATACAGCTGCCCAGCATTCCTGTTTCTGCCATATCAGAAAGAGTCGATAGTAAATCAAGATTACAGGTCAAATGTTTATCACACACATCTGTACATTGTGAGAATTTATGATAGGTTACTGTCATGGTTTGAATATAAGATGTCCCCCATGGACTGAGGAGTATAGTCAATCACAAGAGACTGTTTGGGACATTTTGCATTGCTCCCAATAACTAAATAAGGACTAATTAATGAAATGATGGTTTAAATTTCAATAAGATATGAAAGTTAAGCTTTTCATAATTCAGTTTTAATTGTGAAGTTTATAAATGAAATTACTTGCTCACTTACAAATGAGGTTGATTAGGTATTTGCACATATACAATTTCTGATTTGGATATTACTATCTCTTAAAGGTAGCAAGAGTGGGACTGTCCTGATACTATCTTCTTTGTCCCTTTTAACTAAGCTGCTCCTACTTTCTCTTTTGAATTCAATACTTATATATTGTTGAGGTGTGAAACACATGGATGAGAAACAGAAAATCCATTTTTGTGAAGGAAAAGAGAGAAATAAAACAAGAATGTTTTGACAACTATAAGTTTTATCATAAAATAATGAAAAAGAAGTCTTAGCACATGGATAATGACCATTTAGACAAGTGAATAACCTAACACACAAATATACACATGTGCATGTGCGCGCGCGCACACACACACACACACACACACACACACACACACACACACACTCCTCTCTCCAGTATGGGCCACTAGAGCTCAGAGCTTTCCATCCTACATTATTAAGTCGTCTTATTACATGACAATTATATAAAACCAATATAGGTTATTTATAGGTGCTATTTCAGAAAGCCAATATGAATGGCATGTGTGTTATAAATTTCAAAAGCAATCACTTTATGTTTCTCCTAACAAGGTGAACAATTTAAAAACACATGGCAGAGTGGCTGTGGCTGTCCAACAAAAGACAAGTGGAGGAAAATGAGCCTGAGGCACACTCATACTAGAAGCATAACTGATCTTGGAAGCCAATATCTTTGGTATGACTCGTCTAAATAATTGCTTTGCTTCTCAAAACTTTTCCTCAGTCAAGAACCAGTTGAAAACACTTAGACCATTGAAATAATTTTGTTCACACAACATAAAAGCTGGAAACTTGACAGTTTAAAATGTTGACTAAACAACTCCAAATGAATTAAAGATCTCAATATATGACTCCAAAACCTTGATGAAAAACTAGGGTGAATTCTCAACTATATAGGAGTGTGGAAAAACTTCCTGAGCATTACCCCAGTTGCCCAGGAAATTCAACAATCTCAACCAATTGAATCTCATCATGCTAAAGAGACTTTATACAGACAAACATATCATACACAAAGCCAACAGACTACCATCTCCAGCTACATCACAGAGGCCTAATATCTAGAATCTACGAAGAACTCAAAAAATTAAGTACTGAAAAAACAAACACCACACTCAAAAAATGGGGCAGTGAGCTGAGTAGGGAATTCACAGAGGAGGAGACACAAATGGCCAATACTCACTTTTTAAAAAATGCTCAATATCCTTAATCATCAGGGAAATGCCAATCAAAGCAACTATGGGATACCACCTCACTCCAGCTAGAATGGCAATCATTAAGAAATCTAACAACAGATGTTGTCATGGATGCAGGGGAAAGGAGCCCTCATTCACTGCTGGTGGGAATGTAAAATTGTACAACCACTATGGAAATCTGTGTGGAAGGTCCTGTCCTGAAAAAGATGAAACTAGGGCTATCAAATGACCTGGTCATTCCTCTCCTGGGCGTCTACCCTAAAGACGCCTCTTTCCAATACTGAGATATTTGCTCAACCATGTTTATAGGTGCTCAATTCACAACAGCTAAGAATAGGAATCAACTGTGATGCCCATCACTGGATGAAAGGATATCAAAGTTGTGGTACATATATACGATGGAATTCTACTCAGCAATAAGAAAAAATGACATAATGAAACTTTCAAAGACAATGGATGGACCTGGAACAGAACATACTCAGTGTACTCACACAAGAACAGAGAGACAGAAACCGCATGTTCTTTCTCATCTTCATTTCCTAATTAGGTTCAACTTGAATTGCAAGCAAACCTGACATGCAACTTGAGAGACATATAATAGGGATGAAAGGGCTAGTGAGGGGTAATGGAATGGGGTGAGATACACACAAAACTAAATCCAAAATGAATTGGCACCATAGAACCCTTACTCTTAATAATAGGCTAAAAATCCTCCAAAGGTGTATGGGGGTATTGACTGGTAAGAGGGCCTTTAAAAGGGGGGTATGAAGCCAAACCCAAAACATTTGACTCTGGCTGGTAACTCCCAGTACCAGTAATCAGTTACTGCCCACATTGAGCTTTTGATTGGAGAGACCTACAAGGTCCTCAAAACAAGACAGGCTTCTGTGAAAGCAGTTGACTATCCACCTTTGGTAAAAGAAAATACCCTATTGCAGAAGACACAACTGGCTGTCAACCCACATCATCAGGTATTCCAACTGGAATCTGGAAGGAAGCCAGTTCCCAGATGGTTAGCCCACATAGTGCTGGAAGGTGCTACATGAGCTACCAGGCAGGGGAATCAGGCCACCAATGCTTCGAGAAAGCAGGGAACACTGCAATACAACAGCAACCAGCATGAAAAGATGTACACATCTGTGCAATACTGGAACTCAACGTGGGTGGATAGTCAAGGGCTCTCTGATTGGCTAAGACATCTGCTCAGTGGCAAGGAACCCATAGGTAAAACTGGGATCCAAGCCAAACGCCTATGTACGCCAAGAATCTGGACTCCAAGGGTAAGCTTCCACTAACCATGGACCTAAAGAGAGGCTATACACATTACAATCTTGCCAAATCAACAATGCTTATCCCATTTGACCTATGCTGATCTCACTCTATGCTAGAGATTCTGTTTTTATCTTTCATAAGGCAATGAGAGCCACAGACAATGTAATTCTTCCAACAAGACCAGCAATGATAGCTGACACTGTGGCAGGAGATGAACCTCCCCTAACACATTAGCTAGGGCCCAGGTGAAACCATAGAGGAAGTGGAGAGATGAGCAAATTTGCTGCTTCCTCAGTGAGCTGACAACCTAAGGCAGGGTAAAGACAGACATCATGGATACTCAAAATGTTCCAACATAGAAATCTAGAAGCAGCTAAGAGATCAACATTAAAGTAGACTTAAAACTCACCCACCATGACTCAGGGAACTTTGAGGAAGAGGGGGTGGAGAGATTGTAAGAATCATGGTAGGGGAATATTCAGTGGCATTGCCCCCATCAAGCCCCCAATGACTGCTGCTCAAACAACAAATATAGCCTTCAATCCCCATGGAGCATACCAGCAACCCCACTGAGGAAGGCCTACTCAGGAATGGGGGTAGGGAGGAGGGAAATGGAGGTACCAACACATGATTTGTGCATACTGAGTTTCTATTTAATAATAAAATTACAAAAAAATACTTTAAATGTTGACTCAAATTAAGGTGGGACTTTCTAATAAAAATATAATTACAGGCTGGAGATATGGCTCAGCGGTTAAGGCACTTGCCTCCAGTGCCCAAGGCCCTGGGTTCAATTCCCCAGGACCCACATATGCCAGACCCACAAGGTGGTGGCCCTGGTGCATTCTCTCTCTCTCTCTCTCTCTCTCTCTCTCTCTCTCTCTCTCTCTCTCTCTCTCTCTCTCTCTTTCATCTCTCTGCTTGAAAATGAATAAATAAAATATTAAATATATATATATATATATATATATATATATATATATATATATATATATATAATTACAACTTTCAATCCAATAAGAAACTGAAAAAATATCCTCTGGTATGAAACACGACAACTATCATTACAATTAATTGGAGGAGCAATGCTATGATCAGAAAGAAATGACAGATGTGTTTCCCAAAGAATGGTCCTTCAACTCTCTGTATCAGGAAAACCTAGTATATTTTTTATTGACTTATTTGAAGTCAAATCTTGTACTCAGAGAATGAAAACTTCTGAACACAATAATCTTCCTTATTAATCCTAAATCCACTTGAGTACTTTAAATTTTGTAAATTACTAAAACAGAAATGAGTAAAAAGTTGTCATTGTGCCTCATTTACCCCAGAATCCACTGGAATTTATAACTCTCTCAGTGTACTCACTTGCACTTGAAATTCTCAGGCGTTACATCATGCTGGTGAGGATATTGAGCATCCCAGCGCTGACAAGGGATTCCGTTCCAAATGGTATTAGTGGTTCCCCTGTAGCCTTCTCCTTGGCCTTGAATGCATTCGGTTGTTTCCACTGGGACAGCGGTGTCATTCATAGTACTGTGAGCTATTGGGAGAAAGAAATATGAACTTCAATTCTACCAAAATTGAGTTCATGTGCATTTGGGCTACCAGTATTCCTTTTGTCACGTGTAAGTTTTTATACCAAATAGATGAAACAAAAATTTCAATTTTCATTATTTCTATTTCCATTCCAATTTTACTTTCACTCCAACCCTAAATAGGGTCTCCTATGAATAGTTCTTTACACACATTACATATGTATGGATGCACACACATATCATGCATGCTTATTGAATATTATGTCTGAAATGACAACACAATCATGTTGCTTATATACATACAAGTTTAGTCTTACAATTACACTTGACTTTTTTCTTATGATAAATACTTTCTTAGGTGATATATTGTGTGTTTTTTCAATCAACTTGTTTGGATTTTTAAAAAATTCAATTGGTCCTAGGAAGTGCTATTCTCTGCATTAAAATAATTAAATGAAAATGAAAAAAATCCAGAGATTTATCTATAAAGCTAATTGCGAAGAGTGTACACAATTAATATATATTCATATATGGCTGCTAGATAGAGAAGTCAAGTAAATGATAAATAGATAGATGATTAGGTTAGAGTAAACAGACTCAGGAATAATAAGAATAATTGCCCAGCCAGGAGAGATTACTTGTATAGAAGTCATACTGAGTACCAAAGCTCTTCATGATTTAATCACCTAAAAGTCCTTGGTGAACTACAAAATAAGCTGAGAACTATTATTTTTCAAGATTATATTACTATACTTTTGATTATTTAAATGTTAGGTAATCAGAGGACTGGGTGAGGGGAGCCTTTGGGGAAAAAAAAAACAGCAGGTCAAGCTTGCAGACATATTTCTCATCTTACTTACTTCAAGTAAGATGAAAATAGAGACAAAAATCAATGCCCCAGGAATCCATCAGCTCATCTGTTTAAACCTTGAACAAGTAAACCTTAGATTTCTCCATTGTTATGGAGTGGATGTGGATGTCTCCTCTGAAACTCACAATGAAATTTATATGCCACTGTGCTATTATTTAGGAAGGGCTGTATGAGTGATCTCTTCATGTTCAGGTACTCATGCAGGACAGATTCATCCTTCTGAGAGGGTCTTTTCCTTTTTCTTGAGTGACTGGGCTTCTTCTATCTGATGTTTAATGCCAATCACTCCTCACCAGATACCACCTCTCAGACTTCCAGCATCTAGAGCCATAAGCTAAGTCATCCTGTACTCTTTGCTGAATGACCTCTGTCATTTCTGTTCCAGTGGGGCAAAAAAAGAGCTTAAGAAGCCAAGCTCTTGAGCACAAGTCTGAATGGCAGACTTATGACCTTGGTAGGAGCTTAAGCATTCTGTCAGTGATGGAGCCAGGACAAAAATATGTTAACCTATTCATATTTCACCCCTTGTTTTTCACCAGAGTTGTGTGTGCTTTCTTTCCTTCCTTACTGCTACACTGTTCTTCTCCAGCACAATGCAGGCATGGTGCAAAAGTAACCCGAAGGCCTGGTCTCACTGGATCCAGAGGTTAATCAGGATGAGTACCTGGCCCACCACATTCCTGAAGAACTAGCTCAAGGCTGAGTTCATCAACCAAGAAAATGAAAAAGTAAAGAAAAGATTCAGACATAATTGGGAATTTGGTAATTACTTGATGGAAAAATACATGGAGACAAGTTCAAAGGAATATTTCATCAAATGTGTGACACTCACCTCACACTGAACAGATGTGGAGAACTAAAGCCATACCAATATAAGTCAAAAACATTAAAAATTATGTTATTAGACAAGCGAGACAGAATAGAGAAAGGCAGGCAGGTCTCACTAGGGATAGAGGCCCAGAGGAGACCAGAAGAGGCTGAACACCTGATTTCTCATGACATAAGAATGAACACTCCTAACTTGGATTAGAACTCCTGCCTGACACTGATCTAGATGAACCCAGCTGATCCCAGCCCCACCCAGATATGGGTGGAATCTATGATCCTCCAGATCAAACAACAAATCAGATCTTCCCCAGCCTACCTGAACTAAACCCTATAAAGGTGTTAGCCAGGTGG
>PVHP010004157.1:0-73298 GCA_004024765.1 Zapus hudsonius | reverse complement strand
GCAGTTAGAATAAGTTAGGCTTTGATCTGCTTCTTATCTTGTGGCCTGCCTAGGGGCTTTGGAGTTTTCAGGATTGCTAAGATTTACAGGGGCCCCCGGAATTTGCCTCAACTTCCTTCAGAAGGAGACTGTCCCAGAAGCCTGCCAGACTCAGCAAAACCTTACTTCCTCCATGCCTCATTAGCAGAGTACCACAGGTCACTGGTAGAGTTCCTGCTTAGTGTACTTGAAGTCCTGAGCTCAAGTCCCATCAATAAAACACAAAAGTAAGAATACAAGCAAAAACGTCTATAATCTAAGAGTGGAAGACACTTGTACAATCTTTAAAATAAATGCCTATGAAAAAAATGTGCAATTTTCCATTCCAATAAGAATAGACTAAGAACTTTCTGGAAATAAGTCAAACATATTTTCTTTTGCTATGCCTATTTAATATAATAAGTTCTACCAGTACCAAAGCAATAACAATAAATGAATAAAAGACGTATAGATTGGAAAGAACTGTAACTCTGTTAGCAGATGTCATGATTATCTTTATAGAAATTTCAAAAGAAATAGAAATTTCAAAAATCTACAAAAAGTTAATTTCATTAAGCAAGATTAAGTGTATTTAGTAAGGTGGGCCACAGGAACTCTGAAAACTTCAAAATATCCCTGACAAGATAAAGGAGCATAAATAAATAGAAAGATATACCATATTCATGGATTAAGAGACAAAATAGTGTCAGGATATTGATTCCCCCCCCCAAACTTAGCAAAATCAAAAGCTCAAGATGCTATTTTTATAAAATGTTAACAAGCTATATAAAAATTTATATTACAAAAAAATGGCCAAGAATGATCAAAGCACTTTTTTTCCCAAAAATCATAATGTTGGAAGATGAATCCAAGCAGATTTGGAGTTTTACTAGAAAGTTATAATAATCAAGAGAGTGTGTACTAGCACAGGAGAGACATGTCAGTGAAGCAGGGGAGAAGAAAATCCAGAAAGAGACATACATGCATGTACATGGTTCATTTATTTCTAACGAAAGTGCCAAAGAAATCCCACAGGGAGAAGAATATCCTTTCAACAGTATGATGGACATATTGAGCATCTAAAAATAAAATTCAATCTCTAAGCCATAAACTGAAATGAAAAGCTAACATTTTAATAGTTCTTTTAAAACAAACATCTTTGTGGTTTTGATTGTTTGCCAAAGACTTAGGATTCCAAGAGCATGGACTATAAAATGAAGACAGTGATAGATAGGATTTTCTAAAATTTAACTTATGGTTTTTGAGAGACATCACAAAGAAGATTTAAAGGCAAGCTACAGACTGGTAATGACACTTCTTTGCAAAATGTCTTTTTTTTTTTTGCAAAATGTCTTTATAGTAAGGATCTTCTATCTAAAATAAGAACTCTTATAACTCAATGAGAATAACATAAGAGGTGGTCAAAAGATGCACCTAAAATAATTTTATTTATTGACTCATTTGTAAGGAGAGACAGACAGAAAGAAAATGGAGAATGTATGAGCACACCTGAACCTCTTGCTGCTGTAAACTAACCCCAGATACATGTACCAAGTTGTGCCCTCTCAGTGTGTCCATCATGGTAACATTCCAGTAAGCTTCCTGTTCAGCTTCAGGATAAGCTTGCCCACAGTAGATACATGGGGATGATATTTTGGGCAGCCCCACAGTCATCACATCAGAGTTTCCCAGAGGGATCATCCACGGTCTTCTAGATGGCAGTGATGGCATGGACTGGGGTCATGAAACCCCTGCAATGCCAAGGTTATCATGAGTGATCTTGGCCAGGTTGGCTAATTTAATTGGTGATGCAAGAGCCATTGCTGACATCTCAGGTTTGCTACCCATCACAAATATGGGGGCATTAGAAGAAGGGGCAGAGATGGTGACCCTTGTATATCCCCCTTCAGGGGGCCCTGGCCTTCTCCATGGTACTGGAAACACCAGTAGACTCCATAGCATACTCAACACGGGCACCATTCCACTTGATGGTAGGATCTGCGTCTTGGAAGATGGAAATAACCTTCTCATTGATGAAAAGTTTCTTGCTCTCAGCCTCGACTGTGCCGTGGAACGTGTCATGAGTCAAGTCCTACCAGAGCATGTAGACTGTGTAGTTATGGTCATTGAAGGGGTCATCGATGGTGACAATGTCTGCTTTGCCAGAGTTGAAGCCATACCTGGTGTCTAGGAGCCCAATATATCCTAATCCCTTCTGTCGTGGTCAGCCACATGCCACTGCGATGAATCTTCAAACCAGGCACAGTTTGAGGGAGGAAAGGATTTATTGACATACAGAGGAAGTTTCAGCGAAAGAGGCTGGCCCTCTTTCACAGGTCCAAGCAGAAATAAAAACCCATCACCTACACCACACACACACAGAACAGGGAACAGGCAGGAGGGCCAAGGAAAGAATTTCTTTCCTTTTATATAGCTTTAAGGCAAGATCCTGCAACCTTACCCCAGACTTAATGGCTTCCTGAGTTCTGGAATTTCCTTCCTGCACTGTCCACACAGGAAAGGATGTTTAGTTCTAGCTTCTTTGAACTTCTTTACATCCTACCCCCTACTGAGAGGCTGCCTTCCTGTAAACATCCTCAGAGAGCCACCCAAGATTACTTGAAAAGTAAAGTTGACAACAAAACTTAACCATCACAGTCCACCCCTTGTCAACTTGACATTAAACCATATATCTTTACATCATACCTAATTTCCAAATGAAGACAGTAACAAGATTATAATTCTGCCTAAATGATATAACTATCCCATGTACAACTGGAAATGCATAATCTCCCCCCAACACAAGGCAAGGCCCCTTAAATTAGAGTTTTGTAAACCAAAACAAGTTACATGCTTTTAACATATAATGGCACAGACTAAACATTTTCAAATGCAATGAGGCATAACAAGGAAAGACTGGGCCAATGCAAACTCAACAATATCAGCAAATATCTACATCTGCAGTTTAAGTCCCATAGCACAACCAGTGACTGACAGTCTCCGGATTTTCTGATTCTGTCCCTCCAGCTTGGCTGAGTACCTGGGGAAACTTCCATCCCAAGCCAACAGCGCTCCATGGTAGCCCTTGCACAGTCCTGGTATGTCCAAAGCATCTTTGGGTCTCCATTGCAAATCACGGTCCACCTTCCAATGGCTTCACTTGCCAATCAGGGACTTCACTCCCTGTTCCAAATACCGCATCTCATCAGTGGCTCCTGGAACTGAACCATGTGCACTTCACTACCCACTCATGCATGCATTCCTCATGCTTCCAAAATCAATACCAGGTATTCAGGACACAGCCATGTTGTTAATTCAGGGACAAAATAGACATGACTTTGAAGAGCAGATTCCTGCTTTTCTGCAGTCTCTCCTTCCCTGTAGAAAGTTCACAAGCCAAGCCTCCAAATGCAATTCTCTCTGCACTAAGCATTTCCAAATTCTCACCAGAATAGTCTATAAAACTTGGCTTACCGCTCTGGAAGTCATCTTCAGTTGCAAGTATCAAGTCCATGTCCATTCCTCCAGCACACAAGTTCCAGAAGATCAAAATCCACATGGTCAGAGTCATCTCAGCAGATCACCCCACTCTTGGTACCAAAACTGTTGCGGTCAGCTTTCTAGTTGCTGCACAGAAAGAACCCAAACAAACGTGGCTTATGGAGGAATGGGTTTATTTGGCTTATGGGCTCGAGGGGAGACTCCATCCTGTCAGGGAAAATGATGGCATGAGCAGAGGGTGGACATCACCTCTGTCACAGCACTGGAAATAGTGGCAGGAAGGTGTGTCAAATACTGGCAAGGGGAAGCTGGCTTATAACCCCATAAACCCGCCCCCAATAACACAGCTCCAGCAAGGCTGTAAAACCCAAACTGCCATCAGCTGAGAATCGATCTATCAGAACACATTTATTTATTTGTGGGGACACCTGGATCAAACCATGACACCTTCACTGTGGCCTTCACTGTGTGTCTCGGGGACATGGCTGGCACTGCAATAGACAATGTGGCTGTGTGTAGAATGCAGCTATCTGCAGAATGGGGAGGAGCAGAGAAAAATAGCCAGAAAATTTAAAAACTGAGAGTAGTGAGTATTCAGAACAACTGGAACTCTCATTGATAACAGGCAGCAATGCAAGATGATACGGCTATTCTTAGAAAACAGCTTGGTAGGTTCTTATAATGTAAAATGTACATGCTGCATATGATCTATCCCTTTGTAGGTATTTTTCTCAAAGAAAATTAAAATCTGCACACCTGTGTATATGTGGATGTTGAAAGCAGCTGTTTAGAGCGGCCTCAATCTGAAAGCAAACATAATGTCTTGGGCAAACAAACTGCAGTTCCTCCATACAACTAAATACCATACATTAGGGGCTGAGGAGTTGGCTCAGTGGTTAAAGGGACTTGCTTGCAAAGCCTTCTGGTCCAGGTTTCATTCCCTAGACACCCACATAAATATCATACATTAAATAAAACAAAGCACAACCTCACAACGTCCCATGGATGAATCTCAAAACCTTACTGTAAGTGAGAGACAGGCATGTGGCAGGCCTCATTCTGAGTTATGCAGTTTACTACACTCTGGAAAAGTCAGTTCTTGCCACAACAGTGGAGAGCTGTGAAACCCCAACTGTGGGAGTGGAAGAGAATTCTGGGGGCTAATGATAACTCTCTGTATCCTGATTACAATCATAGCTATACAACCATATGCATTTGTCCAAGGTCAAAAGAAACAAGATGAATTTCACTATATGTAATTTTACTGTCAATAAATCAGACTTTTGAAATAAATTTTAATGTGTCCAGGTCAAACTCACCAAGTTCCTTCTTGGCAAACCCCTTTCTAAATAAATACACACCTAGTTATCAAGCCACAAGTCATTAGCTCTTGCTTCTTTATGGGTGATTTACAGTCATGGGTTTCAAACTTCAGTATGCATCAGAGTCACCTGGAGATGTTGTCACTATGCAAACTGCTGTGTGCACCCCCAGAGTTCCTGATTTGGTGGGTCTATGGTAGAGCCAAAGAATGCATATTGCCACCAGATCCCTAAGGGATGCTGGTAAGGTTAGAGTACCTGTTCTTTGAGGACCATCCCCAAGCCTCTGTGTAAGATAGATTTCCCATCACTCTCTACTCACACTGAACTGTCTTTCAGGACTGAAATCTAGCTTCACCTGTCAGGCCTCCCTGGCAGCCCTTTTGCTGAGATTGGGCTGTGATAAAAGTATTCAGGCCTTGGAAAACTTGCTATCTGTACATTTCAAGCAGATTCCCAGCTGTGAGCGCAGTAGGCTTTCTAGGAACCTACTATGTGCGGTGGGTCCAAGAGCGGTACTAAATTTAAGAAAAGAAAAAGGCTAATTATTTTTAACCACTATTGACTTTGCAGACCTTTTGATGGGATACGATATAGATCAGTCCTGTCCAATGATGATACAATGTGAGCTATCTAAACAATCTTAAATTTTCTCAGCATCCTATTCATGTAGCTGGAAAAGGGAGAGTGTTTTGATAAAATTGGAAGATAATTGTATATATTCTTTGATACTATCATCCTTCTTAAAGGTCAGACACAGCATTGAATCTGGAAGCGAGTCGATAATCATTTTGGTACTCTGCTACATTAAAATCTTTAGCCTCTCTCAAACTTTGGATGGATTTTTGCTGGCATACTTTTGTAGCATCACATGCTGGTCATCTGGAAAACAGTACACAGTGCTCTACAGATCTTTCCAATGTTGACACATTTTATTAAGCAACATCACAAATTTACATTTATTAATATCACTACAAATCTCATCCAATAAGCCTTTAAATATTGAGAGCCCTTGGACTCATTAGAGCAGTGACAAGGTCTCCAGATTTCCCGTTTTCACTTGAACACTGGATTTGTGTCACTGGCAACCAATACTGTCCTTTGTTTCTCTTGAAATGAATATATTTTAATAAGTATCTGAAAAATACCCAAGTTTGACTATCAAGAGCTTGATTATCAGTCATTCTCTCAAGTCAAAATGGAGTTGTTGAGAAAGAGGGCTTAATTTAACTCACAAACTAACCAATTCTACAAAGGATTTTCCCGAGACAACCACTGCAGCTTAGCAAGCGGTCACACAGGATACTAAAAAAAAAAAAGTATATATTTTTAAAGAGTCAAGTGCTAATGAGACCTAAAATGCTGTCGCTTCATAAAAAAGCCTTTGTTGGTGAAAGTACTGCCTTTTTTTGGCACATGTCTGGCAATGCAAGAAACTGACCCCTGGCAGTGGTACCCTATAACAATTATCTTTATTTGTTACCCACTATTGTTAAGCAATATCAGTGTAAACATCTTGCAGTGAAAAAAGGCAAATATCATATCATTGTTATTATGAGAATTGATTTTATGGATTCCCAGAAATGTCTCCAAGACTCCCAGGAGCCCCAGATCACATTCTGAAATTTGCTCTTCTGAATTTTGACATCTGAAATGTGGTCCATTTCACGCCTTTCACAAATAGCTTCATATGTAGCTGGTCCTCTATAGGAAAGGGTTCTGCACCCATGGATTGAAGATATTTGAAAACAAATGTGCCGTACTGAATAGGTACTGGCTTTTATTGTCTTTATTCCATAAGTAATATAGTGCTAAAACTAATTCCATAGCATGCACATAGCATGTACACTCATTCTGCCTGAAATGTCCACCCATCTTCCTCTACTTCGGAAAATTCAGTCTTCCTTTGACTCCCTGTTTGAATGATGCCTCCTCACCAATTGTCCATGTTCCCTGCTTCTGTCCTGGATTGAGGCTGGAATGACCTAGCAGGAGCTGTTCAGGAAGAAGCCAGAGGGAACAGCCATTGTAGTTTTAGCAAACAGCAGAAAAGTTTTATCTATCATTTTGTCACACAGGATACTAAAGAAAAGAAAAAGTATTTTTAAGAGTCATTAATTGACTGGGATAGAGTTAGCAGAAACACACTATATGAAATCAATGAGTTTTTGAGAGCATGAACATGTCTGTAAAAATGTACAGAGAAACATAAAACAAAGAGGTAGAAATTGCAGGACACCTGATTCTTTTGACTAAAAAGCGTGAGGTGAACTGAGAGCACTAGGTTTGCCCAAATGCACCTCAGAGTTTACAGAGGGTGGTGCTGTGTCTCTGATACTCCCGATTGTCTTGTTGGTGGGGTGCCACTCCAGGGTAATAACACTCTAACGAGGAAAAGCCATGTATAAAATTCTCTCTCCACATTTGTGGGGATTGGTTCCAGGACTCCCTGCAGATAAGAAAATCTGCCTGATATACAATAATGCAACATTTGCATATCACATGTGCATATGCTCCTTGTATGTTCAATCCCCTCTGGATTACTTATACTATCCAATCTAATGTGTATGCTATGGAAATAGTTTTAGCACTATATTATTTAGGGAATAAAGACAATAAAAGCCAATACATGTTCAGTAAGACACATTTGTTTTCAAATATCTTTAATTCATGGGTGCAGAACCCTTGCCTATGGAGGGCCAGCTGCATATGAAGCTATTTGTAAAAGGTGTGAAGTTTACTCCATCTTGGAGAAGATGCAAGAAATAAGTGTAGTGGGGAGAGAGGAGCCGTACAGGGAATAAGTAGTAAAGTTATGGAGGTTCATTAAACCTATGTCATTAAGAAAGGGTTTCTGGGTCTCACCAGTCATGTGACATTTGCTGAAGTCAGAGTGGGTTGGATAGGATGGGGGTCACAGAGCTGCAAGGTTTTGCCTGTCAGCTTATCACCAGGTGGACTCTGAAACTTCCAGACCACTTAGCAGAAGCTGGCCCACAATCTAAGCACTGGACAGAGTGGGTTGCCTACACAGTGCCTTCTGTATACCTGTGACGCTATGGGGTAGAGAGGGTATTGTTATGGGCCAATAATTGAGAAGAGGCTGAAAGCTTTAGACAGACATTTTCACATTAAAAGTCTAGAATCTGGGTGGGGTGGGGTGGGCGATATTAGCTCCTAAATATGGCAGTTTAGCACAGGGGTTAGCTCTGGGGACTCAGAACCCAGAATCAGAAAGCTCTCTGAAGCTAGGCAGGTAGTTGGACATTAGCATGGAAGAGGAAAAGTCTATAGAAGGTAAAAGGAAGGAATCAAACATGGCAGAGCATGGAGACCAAAGAGCATGGGTGAAGAGGTCACAAGTTTCTTAGGAACAATGGTGGACATAGCGGCCTGATGAGAGTTTCCTTAGAGGTTTGAATAACAGACATCTCTTCTTTCATGGTTCCTGAGTTTAGAAGTCCAAAAGCAAAAATGTCTGTAAGGTTTGTTCTGGAAAGCTCTGAGTCTGTCCACGCCTTCCTCTTAGTCTCTGGTGGTGCCTGCCTTTCTCTGCGAATGCCTTACTCCAGTCTTCACCTTCCTCATCACCTAGTGACCTTCCTGCACACATCCTTCTGTTTCCTCTTCTAATAAGGGCACCGGTCATGGTGGATTAGAGACATTTCTAGTGACCTTTGATTACTTCTGCACACACACTATTTTCAAATAAGGTCATCTTTGTGGAGGGTGTTGGGGCTTCCACATACCTTTTGTGGGTAGGAGGGAGCATTTAATTCCTAACAAGCCCCACCCACAGACAGTGATGAAACAGATTTCTGCCCATGGATGATGCTCAGCCCCATCTTCGTAGGTGAGCAAGACCTACACAGGAGATCCTCGACCTCAACACAACCAGAGTATGGGGTGAATTGTCAAGATTGTCAGTCACGAGCCAGGCATGGGTCTAAATATTGATGAGACCAGCAGTAGGACCATTTCTGAGCCAAGTGGCTTCCTTGGGGGCTACTGAAGTGGCCACCGACATGGATCTCATCTTGCAGGCTGTGCACAAGAGGTCCTTGCTGTGAGGAATGAGGGACAGTGAAAGGTGAGAAGGGGCAGAGATCCAAGAGAAGCTCACAGCTCCCCTAGGTGGTGAACCTTCTCCAAGGGTAATGACATCCATTTGAACATGTACCCAGAGCCCAAGGTTAGCCTGTGAGACTGGAACAGGTTCCATTGCTCTGGACAACGTGTCCTTTGTGGTTTTGGTTTTCCTCTTGGATGACTCACTGGTCTGAGCACGTTCCTCCCCCATGAGGAATGGAAAGCAGGAAGCAAGCCTGTGATCCTGCGCCCTCTAAAGTCATTGGCTACAGTGACGGAAGTATTCTTGGGGGGGGGGTCGACAGTAAAGTTAGGGGCTAAAATTATTCAAGCTCTGAAAATGGGATAATAAGGTACCTTTCCTCCTCCTGGTATGAGCTCATTTAATTGTAAAGATCTTAATAAATTCAGCCTGATTAACTCCAACCTTGTGGGGGAAGGTTATTCAGTGTTGTGAAATTAATTTTAAACAGAAGCCAAAAGGGAGGGGGAAAAAAGCAGACAGAATGAGGAGGAAGAAAACCTTCAGAATAAAACAGAGGGAAGTGTGTGTGCCGGAATCCAGAGCAGGGGCCGACCTGCAGGTGAATGGGCCCTGCTGGCTTCTGAAACCACAGATGGCCTTCTCAAACCTGTTGGAGCATCAGGCAGGGACTCCAAGCCTGGGACTAACTGGGCTGATACACGCCAGAGCATTGAAAGTCTGCAGGAGAGCTTGGACCCTCTACCTTGTTCTGTCTGACTGCACCTGCTCACCTCTCTGCCCTGGTGCTGTCTTGCCCCTGAGGGGTTCAAGTCCCTGCCCCACTGTTCTCAGGAGCAAACTCGGCTTTGCATCCTGATCCTCTGCTCGAACCTGTCAGTGCCCTATTCAGATACTGGATTCTCACTGGGGGGGGGGGGGGGGATGAGAAATACATGCAGTGCTCAGCCTGATCCAAGGAAAGGGAATCTGCCTCCTTCCTCTATGTTGTCCCATAGCCTGGGTCTGAGAGTCTGCTTGCTGTGGGCTGTTTTGACTCCCTGGACATGCACCATTGGCTCTCCCCATATCAGGCAGCTCTAGTCACTCACTTGAGTCCCCAACCCTGACCTTGACCCATAAGCCAGCCTGAGCAGTTTGAAAGAGGAACAATTCATTAAAGTAGCTTTTGATGGGCCAGGAACCATGCTCTGCTAGGTAGGTATTTTACCTTAAGCTCCCAGCAGCCTTCAAACCCCTTCTTTTAAAAGTGGGGTGGAGGGAATCAGGGTTTACTGGCTTGTATTTGAAAACTAATGAATTATACCTATACCCTGGTCCTTTATGGTTTCTAACCAACTTGAGAAAACAAAATAAGCATTGTATTTTAAAAAATGAGCATGATTTTTAACACAGTCTCTATTACTCAAGTTCAGGGTCCAGTGGCAAAGTAGATTGTGGAGGGGGGGTGGAGCTCTGACCAGAGGCAGGAAGAAGACTTTCTACCACTATTCCTTGTCTAAGCAAAGGTGCTAGATGGAGGTGGGCCTCCCTGTCTGGTGTGCAGAGTTCTGTCCCAGGAGCTCAACCCACTGGGGTAGAGGCAGTATAAGATGTACAAGGTCTGGGGTATAGCTGGAGTGGGGGCAGGGCAGGACCACCAGGTTTATTGCACAGACCCATCTGGACAGAGAATAAACATGAGAGATGTGTTAGTCTCCTGTCACTATCCCTCCCTGCTAAGCCACACAGCCCTGGCTTGCTGCTCACTGTCTGCATCTGAAAGTCCAGTAGGATTAAAACCTATTTGGGGGCTGAAGAGATGGCTCAGTGGTTGAGGTGTTTGCCTGAAGAACCTGATGACCCAAGATCAGGTTCCCAGATGCACAGGTGCAAGTTTGCAATGGCTGGTGGCCCTGGCACATTCATTCTCTCGGCCTGTCTCTCCTCTATCTCTCTCTGCTTGAAAATAAATAAATAAATAAAATTATATATATTTTTTAAAACCCATTTTTTATACCTGATTCAAAGCTCTCCCTTTTCCTTCCCAGCAGCTCTGAGGGCAGGAAGTATAGGAAGGGCTTGGTACATGTGTTCCTTCCTCTTCCTCCCCCTCTTTTAGTTTTTTGGAGTAAAGGAGAAAGATTCTACCTCTGAGACCTCATCTCTCTCTCTCTCTCTGAAAGACTCCAGACCTGTGTGCTAGAACCTTCTTTCCAGTATCACTTCTCCACAACAGTACATCCTTAGACAAACCCAAACCCAGTGAGGCAAGCCGAGCTGAAGACAGAATACGGAGGAAGGTGGGCAGGGGACTGACCAGAATCTGAGGCTTGTAGCCCTCAGGATGCCTCAAGGCCATCAGCCTCCACTTACTCTTCATAAATATTTCTTGACTATCATCTTCCCTCCTTTCTCAAACCTCTGCTACTATCTTTAAAGTCGCAGCCCCAGAGTCAATTGGACCAATCCCTGCTCAGGAACACCAGACCAGAAGATGAGTGGGGACTGAAATCCAGTCATATCGGGGTTGAGATGAGCCCTGCATCCCTAAGAAAGGGCTTCTTGTCCTCCCATCTCCCCACTGGGTGGGGGGCACCTTTTTTTGATCCATACCACATGCTCCTGATGGGCCAACTGGTCTCCCTGTACCCAGCCTTGCACCCCATGTCTGCTGCACCCCAAATCCATCTCCATGCAGTAGAGTGGCAGTTCAGAAAATAGCAATCCGATTTTATCACTCTGTGTATAGTTCCTTTAGGAACGTCTCATTCTCGTCAGCAAGTGTCTGAAAGGCTTCAGGGCCACCCTACCTGGCTCTCCCTCACACACCTCCCCAGCACCCTTGCTCTAGCTGAGTTAACTTCCCGCTTCTCCACATGCCAGAGGTCGCTCTTATGGCCTCTCCTCCCAGCGTCTGCACATGTAGTCTTGTCTATCAGAAATGCTTTCTCTATTACCGATCTCTTGTATGACCCCTTCCCAGGAGACCTTGACCCCATAAGGCCAATGTGGACTTTTAAAAATCACCATGGATCAGCATTGCTGTAATGGGCTACTTTGATTATGGTGATCATGGAATGAATTTACTGGTTTGCAATCAACATGTTCTTAAAATATGAAATTAAATGGAAAATATCACAGTAAGCTTCCCTCAATTAAAGTAAATATTGTGCTGTGAAGCTGTTGAAATTATGGTGTGTGTGTGTGTGTGTGTGTGTGTGTGTGTGTGTGTGTGTGTGTGTGTATTCATGCACCACACATACCCATGGGTAAAAATGTGTTTCTTACTGTGGATAAAGATCCAAAACTTCAAAAGCCACAGCTGCCGGGTGTCTCTGCTGCCCAGCCAAGCTGAGAATTGTAGCTTTTGTTTCTCAGGGCTTTTAGAGCCATGTGATTGTTGACTGAAGTCACTGGCTTGGGCAGGAAGGAGGCAGCTGCTCTCATTGGGACTTGTGGTGCGTGTGCTACGCCCACGTTGTGTCTGAGGTCCCCCGTCCCAGTTCTCAGCACCCACCCCACCTCTTATATACTTAGTGTGTAGGAGGGGTTGAATGCAGAGAAGGCTCTCAGATTATGTCTGCTGGCAGTGGGCGTCCTTACCCCCATGGCAGGACCACCGCCTTCACAAACGAGCTTGACTCTCACATAGTGGTGACAGAAGCTGCCGTCAGCTGCCAAAACTCATTGTACCCCAACCAGATGCTCTTGTGGGACCTATTCTTGGCAGGAGGTGTGGACTTGGCTTTTGTGTCCCCATCATAGCCTGTGGCTGAAGGGAAGTCTTGGGGAGCCAACCTGATGTATACTTTGCTTCAGATCCAGGTCCACAGGCTCCCTGAGAACAGCACTTAGCTGACTTCCATAAACAAGGACATTCATCTTTGTCAGTCCTAATGAACCACATTTGTCAGACAGGAACCAGGGAGCAGCTGTGTTGGAGGGAGACGGATCACTTAATCCAAGGCTCCTGATGTGGACGCCCCTGGCACAGTAGAACTCATGGCATTTAACCGTGGAAGAGCCTGGAGGACCCACATGGAATGAGCTGGCTGCCCTCCGTCTTTCCTGCCGGGAGGGAGCCTGCAAGCTGGTAAATCCGTGGGCATTGGCTGGTGCTTCTCTCCCTGTCGCTGCACCTGGTTCTGGTTCTGGGCTGTGTATCCTGCAGATGTCTGGGCAGGAAGAGAGAGACGTAGGTGGCAGCCTCTGGTCCCAGCATGATGCCGGCCCAGGCTGAGAAAATAACTGTGTTCAGAGTCATCCCTTCCAGCCCCACCAGCTTCTATTCTTTTAAGAGCATTTAGGAAAGACCCTTGAATGCAAGGGGCAGGAACTCACCTCAAAATGAGCTTAGGAAAAGACAGACAAAGTGACTCTGACTGAGGCTGAGCAGCTGTGCTGTAAGGATACAGCTGGGCCCATGGTCAAGTGTCTCTGAGACCTTGGACAGGACAGGGACACCTCTGTCTTGTTGCCCCTCTTCTCCCTGCACACCGGCTTCCTCCATCTGCAGGAACTTTTACGCTGACAGCTCTCAACTTGGGAAAGGGTTCTAGAAGATTCTATGGCAGAAAGGGAAGAGAAAATCTTTGGGGGTAGAGGAGGAGCTGTTACTATCTGTGGTCATTTGAATGTATGTCCCCCATAGACTCAGGTATTTAATTAAAGCTGTAACCTGGCTGGAGGAGTTGTTGGGGGCGGGGAGGGGGTGGATCCTGAAGTCCAGCCCTAAGGTGTGTTTGGGGACTGATCTATGCAGAGCAGTCTGAGCTCTGCCTGGGTCCCTCTGCTTGCTTCCCCTTCATGCTTGGTTTTCACTGGCTGTTTGGTTGTTCCTCTCTGCTTGGATGTATGAAGCAGCTTCTTCCATCTCTGATGGAACGTTCCCCTGGATCTATAACTATGAAATAAATCCCTTCCTCCCTTTAACTGTGCCTGCTTTGGATGTTCATCCCAGCAATGTGGAAGCTGTCTACAACTCTAGCCATTGCAGATCAATTGCCAAGAGAGTCACTTATGACATGATAGGTGACCATTGAGGCACCTCCCATGAGGACCCTGTGGTGCCAAGAAGAAGTGCCATTTTGGGGAAAAGGTGGGAGTCTTTAACAGATAGGATTAGAACACACCCATTTTGATGTCTTTTGTCCTCACTTCCCCAAATCCATATCCAGTTCGGCTTCTCCTCCTCTGAAGGTACTTCCAGACTACGTAAGACTGGCATAAGATGAGAGAGAGAGAGAGAAAATGATGGTATCAAAATAGAAGAGAGGCTAGTTGCAAAGAAGAAGGGGTTCAGTGGAGGGGGGATTTGAGAGGGGAAAGGAGGGGAGTATGATCACTGTATATTGTTTATATTTATTTAAGTTGTCAATAAATTTTTTTAAAAAGATAAAATATTCAGCCTGGTGTGGTGGCGCACGCCTTTAATCTCAGCACTCGGGAGGCAGAGGTAGGAGGATCACTGTGAGTTCAAGGCCACCCTGAGACTACATAGTGAATTCCACGTCAGCCTGGGCTAGAGGGAGACCCTACCTCGAAAAAACAAAAATAAATAAATAAATAAAAGATAAAAAAATGCATCTTTCCAACAAAAAATATTTTGCATCTTGATGCAGTATACAACTATATTTATAAAATTAAAATATGTTTCAATCAAACTGAACCTACTTTTACTGTCTGTGATATTCCCTAATGTTATTTTATCATTCTGTTCCATCCTTTTCCATTCTGATCTTCATGCCATTCATTTTTTCTAAAGCTCACAGATGAGACTAAACCTGCAGTTTGAAAAATGTGCGTAACTTCATTTATTCTTTCCATTTCCTTGTCCTCATTGTGCGGTGCTCTGAACAGTGTCCCTGCGGGGAGCCAGGATCTGATCTGTCCTCTTACTTAACCTTCCTTGCTTTGTTGTGTCTAGGGCAAAACCGAGGGTCTGTGACTGAGACTGGATAGTAGGGCATCAGACTAGACCCACCCACCCTCCTCACCTCACGTTGGTGGTGCTATTGGGGAAGGTTGTGGAACCTTTAGGTTACTGAGGGTGGGCCTTGAGGTGTTATAGGCAGAGTCCAGTCCTGTTTATCCTCTCTCTCTCTCTCTCTCTCTCTCTCTCTCTCTCTCTCTCTCTCTCTCTCCTTCCTGCTAATGTGATGGTGTGGCGATGTCTTCCTACTCTTCCTACCCCTTCCATGCTTTTCCCACCACGATGGACTATGCCCTCTGCCCTCTGAAGCTGGAAGCTCAATTCAAACCTCTTTATCCAAAAGAGAACAAAAAACTGGCTCCCTCTGGTGCAGTTCATAAACCCCTATCCTATGAACAGATCCAGAATGTGCACCGAGGATGGACCCCAGTGGGTAGGGGACAGAGAGGAGGGAAACAGGGGCACATTCACAAGATTTGCTCATATAATATATAATATATATATATGCTTATTCATTAAAATATATTAAAAATAAATAAAAATAATGAAAAAAAAACCTCTTTTTCCCCATAAGCTGCTTTTGGTTGGGTATTTTGTCCCAGCAACAAGAAAAAACCTGATACAGTTGCCATGAGAGACACAAAAAAGCAAGCCTGGTCCTTGAACCTCTCTCATTTCCCTTCTTGCCTCGTGATCTCTGCTCTGCACACGTCTGCTGCTGCAATGCCATCACCACACGCCTCCAACCAGAGCCGGGCAAAGACTGATTCCTTCCTCTTGAACCTCTAGATTTGGGAGCTAAACAGAACTCTTTTTATAGAGTTCCCAGCAATGGGTATTTTGTTATAGCAACACAAAATGAGCTAGTAAAAGCCAGGCATGGTGACATATACCTGTAGACCAAGCTACTTGACAGACTGAGGATCATTTGAGCTCACAAGTTCAAGACCAGTCTGGGCAACATAGCAAAATCATATCTCAAAAGCAAACACAGACAGTCAAAACAAGCCAGACTAAGACACTCGCCATATGGATTCTGTTGAGAATGTGTTAAAATCTGTCCCTACCATCTTCCCTCCCCTACTCCGTGGCCCAGGCTTCATGAGTTTAGACACTGATCATCTATTCTACACACCAGGAAAATGCACTCAGAGTGGCCTTTTAGGTCTTCCTTATTCCCGTCTCGTCCAAGCTCATCTGCCCTGCTGGCCACTGGCTTCCCACAACTGCCTTTCACTGGGTACAAATCAGAAAGAGATGGAGGCTGCCAACTCCGAGGGCAAATGTGCCAGGCATGAAGATGGGCATAAATAATAGAAAGGCACTTCCTTACATTTCTACTTGGGTCTCAGGGCGCTCGGCTGGCAACAGAGAGAGGGGAAAACAGCTCTGAAATCAAAAAGCTTTTCTTCTTGAAAGAAGGCTTTGTAGCACCCAGGCTCAACACCGAGTAGGAAGGCAAGGAGAAGCCCTGAGCATACCCCCACCCAGGGGACTCTGTAAAGGGATGATGGGCGGGGCACAGAGAGGATGGGATGCTGTGGGAACTGTTTGTTAATATTTACCCAAATTAATAAGATGTTAGGCAACAGCTTCTTCCGAAAAGCCACAGTTAAAATTAGTAAGTAGTTCATCCTGTTCTAACAATATGGAATAATTAATTTCCACACTTGGTTTTTCCCTCCCTATAAACAGTAATTAAAGAGAAAGATTCTATAGCTACACCTGTTTCTCACTTTCAGCTTTCCACAGTGAGTAAACCCGATCTTTTATGGATGAGAAGAGACACACGCAGGAAACCTGTAGAAAGAACAGAGAAACCCCTCCAGCCTTCCCTCGAGACGTGTAAGAAATCTCAAATTATTAAACCATATGGAGGCTGTGCTGTGAGCACGCAGTTCCCACAGTGGTGATGAGGCCTAATTTCCCTGACTTTCAGCTCCTCTGAAGGTTTCAGGGCTGTTGGGGAAGTGAGGCTGTTTGTTCAGCCAGGAGTAAGGAGACCCCCGTGGATGGGTTACCTTGAAAGACGGACTAATTTCTGCACCCTGTCCTTGCCCCTCTTATCTAGCCTGAATTCTCTGCCTCTAAGTGAGGGATTTAGAGTAGCCCCAAGGGAAGTCAGAGGGAGATCACATTCAGAGACTCTCAGTGCCACTTGGGCAGAGGTCAGCCATCTCTAGCCTCATGGTCAAGGGGACACGAGAGCCAGAAGAGGCAGAGAGCTGATATCTGTGCAGCACTGCACAGTGTATGCCTTACAGCAATCAGGATCACTATGCAATGTGACTCTGCTCTCCAACCAAATCCCTGCAGGGATCCGGCCACAGCAGCTGCTTGGGAGTCCAATGTCTGCCTCTGGTCTCTGATGCCTCCTTGAAATGTAGGCACCTTGGACAAATAGACACCTTGCTGTGGCATGCCCTGCCCTGCACCCACGAACTGTCTTGCCTCTCTGTATACAAAACCTGCTTGTCAGCCCTATCAGACCTTGAATTTCAGTGGATTTCATTCCTGGAAAAGCGGCCCTGCACCAAGATAATGTGGGTGACTTCCACATTCTCACTGAGGCAGGAATAAAGCCATCATTGGGAGGTAATGGGCCCTGATCAGGGGCTTGGAGTGCATTTCATAGACACAGAAAAGGGCCTTGTTTCTTTAGATGCAAGTGGTACAGGTAGGGCTGTGGGGTAAATACACAACTCACTTCCTTACCACGACTGGCTGTCATTAACATCTGGGATTTGTGCAGTTCCTTAGGAGAGGTTGAAACCAAGCAAAAGATGGCCCCTCACAGGTGAGAGCCAGGCAGAGAGTTTCTTCTGGCCTGGAGTGATTTCTAATGCCCTCTCTTCTACTCCTACCTTGGACTCCTGGAAGGCTGGGGGGGGGGGGGGAATAGACCTAAGTCCAAGGAGTGTCCAGAACTATTACTGCTAGAAGTCATCTTCATTTTCTAATGTCCTCCTCATCCCCTGCCTGTGGTGCCTGATGCCTCCTTGAAATGGATTTCTTGGGATTTACTCCCAAGAAGCCATGTCAAGACCGGTTGCAGAAGAGTCAAGGTGGTCACAAGTCCCTGCATGGTGGGCTGCTCAGAGCTAGATAAGGCTTGGAGGGGAAAAGCCCCAGATCTCGACAATCCTAGGTGGATCAGCCATACTCCATAGTCAGCATCTACCAGCTTCCAGTGAGAGCTTCAGGGCAGAAGCCCAGCAAGGGTAGACAAGAAGCAAAGAAGCAATGCTGGGCTTGATCACAATAACACTCTGTGGGTAACCCAGCCCCAAGAGGACTCAGAAAAACATCAATTTCTACTGTGGCAGAAAAGGGGTTAATTACTAAAGTTGTAACAGGGAAGAGAAGCTCAACCAGTAAGGCTGCCAAGAGAGTTAACCGCAGGGAAGCTGAACTCCCTGCTCAGCAGCTTAGAGTCTTGAGAAAAACCTTGCTGGAAGGAGTCCTTGAAGATAAGGCAGAGGATAGTTGATACCAGGTTAGAGTTTCGCCCTGGGTAACGGACAGGGCAACCCAACCGCAGGAATAATTGATATCATGTTTTGGGGAATTGCTGGTGTTCTGACAAGTTATCTTGACTCATGTAAACCACACAGACTGCAAGTATGTTTTGAAACGTCATGTATGTTGTTTGGAGACTTTTTGAAACTGCATGATGACCGTGTCCTCGGTTTTGAATTTTGCCCTTGTGCCCATTTCTCTGTGCTCATCACAGCTGCTAAGTGCCACGTCTGCTTCTGGAAACCATGGCTTTGCTTGCTAGCCATGCCTTATTCCTACACCTATAAAACCAAAATACAAACTCGACTTGGGTCTGGAGCTTGTTGAGAGTGATCTCACTCCAGACCCTGGGTTTAATAAACTCCTCTCCTTTCACTCCCACTGGCAATGGTGGGATCTCTCCTGAGATAATTCTGTGACCCTACTAATGATTTCATCACCTCTTAAAGGTCCCCTCACCTCTCCACACTGCTACATCAGTAATAGTTTTGGCAGGGACAAGCCCCAAGTGACATATTCACCATCCTACTCATCAGAACCTGTGAGCATGCCCAGTAACATGGAAACCAAGGATGTCAAAATTCACTGACCTTAACGAAGGGAGATGATCTTGGACCATCTGGTGGTCCTTAAAGGTGGAAGAGGGAGTCAGAAGACAGAACCAGCCTGACAGGGCTGACTGTAGAGATGGAGGAGGGTACCCCTAGCTGAGGAGTAGAAGCCTCTTCAGAAGCTAAAAAAAAAAAAAAATAGGCAAAGCAAAACCAGGAAACAGATTCTCCTCTAGAAGCTCCAAGGAATGTAGTTCAGCCAACAAGCACTCTGGTGGCAGCCAGTAGGACTTTCTGATCTACACAACTCTGATAATAAACCTAAGTGACAATGTGTCCCAGTAGCAGCAGGAAGCTAGGACATACTTCTGATTGTCTTTCCTACCTGACTCCTGCTAAGTCAAATTTAACAACACAAAGAGCTTTGGCTTAAGTCACTGTTCATATCAGAGCATGTCCCTGGTTTCCCTTCTCCTTATGCAGTAGAGACCCACCCGTAGCTGTGGGTTGACATTCCTTTCTCCTGTCATCCCGGTGATTCATGACCCAAGGAGCCAAGGGTTCAATGGAAACACATTCATAGAACCCGCTCTAAAGCCAAATGAACAAATGACTCAGCCTATGGGGTCTCATTGTAGGTTTTTTCTCCCCATCAGGTACCCAGGGCAAGCTGGCTTTCCCATTCCATCACCAAGAGTCAAGGCAGTGAGTCTGAGGTCCAGACCTCTAGACCTCTCGGGGTCACAGGGACCCCAAGAACACCGAGGGAGCAGTGGTGCTTACCAAAAGCTTTCCCCTCTCCATCCTCTCCAGTCCTGCAACCCGTCTTTCCAGTCTTCACAGTAGATCCAGGAGCCACATATCCGATGCTTGGGATAATGACCAGGCCCTGGGAAGATGCAGCTGGCTCCTCTGGCTATGGTTACTGTAGTTTGGAGAGCACATTATTATCCTTTGAAACTGTGACCCAGGTAAGAGTCCTCATTCAAGGCTAGCTTCTGGGACCGTGCCAGCATCCTCTTTCTCATCCGATTGAAGCCCATGGGTGACCTGGGTCTTCTGCGCTGGCAAAAATTTAAAGTGCTTGAGCTAGGTGTCACTTATCCTCAGGATAGCTTGTTCTAGTGAGTTCTAAGGAAGAAGAGCAATCTGGGATGGATGGATTCTGGGCCATAACTGGAATGGGCTCCACAGACACCTGATGTAGCCAAGGCAGGGAAAACAACGCATGATGTTCCAGTGATTACTGAGACCACAACCAAAGAAACAAGTGCTTTTGGAAATCCCAAGGGACCTAGGGGACTTCAAGGAAGGCTAAGGAATGAGGGGAGAATGAGATATAAGTCCGAGGAGATAACTGTGAAGCTGGACCATGATAAACCTTTGTTCGAAGAATGTGTCCATCTTCCTTGTGTCTGTTCTGCCTGGGCCTGATGTGCTGCCCACTAAGTAAGGCAGTCTGGCATCATGTCAGAACATCTGCACAGAACTGACCAATGCAAATGTCCACTCAACGACTAGTCTCAAATGGAACTGATTTTCCACTGGTTCACCAATCTCTGATCATGGACTGAGCCATTTGAATGCTTTGCTGCTTCTTCTTCCCCATCTTTTTTTTTCCTTTTTTTCCCTTTATTGTTCATAATGAGTTACATTGTTTAGGGGGCCAACCATGAGTTGTTATTCCCAATTTCCCGTTGCCCCCCTTCCCCATCCCCAGTCAGCTGGATATCCTCCTCTGTGGGCCATCTGTATCAGTCTTTGTGGTAGGGGACCATGGATAGCCCAGTCTTCAGCCAGGATTGTTAGAACTCAACAAGAGCATTTTGGAAAAGTATAAGCTATAAAACATGCTAATCTTTAATCCAGTAATTGCCTTGGGGAATCTCATCTAAGGATATTCCCAACATGTGGACAAAGAACGTGTACAAATATGCTCATCATCACTGTTTAGCTCAGTCAAAAATAAAAAATAATTGAGACCTCCAGTTTATAGTCTGATATGTGAGTAGCTCAGAAGCTGCCACTCAGTCCAATGCCAAATAAAAAGTGAAACAGAGATAGAGAGATGGCTTAGCAGTTAAGATGCTTGCCTACAAAGCCTAAGGACCAGGGTTTGATTCCCCAGTACCCACATAAAGCCAAATGCACAGTGATGCATGCACCTGGAGTTTGTTTGCAGTGGCTGGAGGCCTGGTATACGCCCCCCTCTCTCCCTTCTCTCTCCTTGCAAATAAATTAATTAAAAAGCTAGACTAAATAGAAAAATAAATCAGCAACTATTCTTAGGTGTACAGGAATAAAGAGAGGCCACAAGGTAACATACTTCCCCAAATTGGAGAGAGCAGCAGTAGACCAGAGATCACAAATGCAGGAGATGAAACAGGAGCCAGTGGCTGAGTCGAAAGACCTCATCTGTGATTGAACTACTGGAGGCACAGTGTGGACATCAGGAGACTTTCTTAGTTGGGTCCCCCACACTTCTGTGAGTTTTAACCCCAGGGGTTCACCCCTGACTGAACATCAGAAAAAAAAAATTCCCAACATGTCAGAGCATTTCATTCTTCTTAGTAATATCTGCCCTAGGAGAAAGAATTGAACATGAACTTAACCTGCTGGGTAACGTAAGTGCCTAACAGTGAGGCAGGGATATACTCAACTCCAGCTGTCTCCAACCTTCCCCATGGGGAAAAGAATTACCCAACTCTAGTCCCCTTTAGACACTGCGCCCCCCCCCAAGTTTGGGAGGAGATACTGAGAAGCCATTGAGAACCCCACAGTGTCAGGAATGGGCTCACTGAACATAAGCCCCAATGTCAGGACCAAATGTTTCTCCCTGACACCTTCCCACCATATTAAAAAGGCCTATTGCTAACAGTTCTTTTCACAGAAAGCATGTTTGGCAATCAAGGAAGAAATGTGAGGCACACTAAAAGGCAAAATAACAGCTAAACAGTTGAAAGATACAAAGCAAGCACCGGAACCAAACTTAGATATGGTAGGGATGGAATGAACAGACAGGAATTTTAAATAATCATGATTAATATGTATGAAGTTGAATGACTAAAGTAGACAGTATGCAAGAACAGATGGGCAATGCAAGCAGAGATGGGAATTCTAAGAACGAACCAGAAAGAACTTCAACTAATACAAAACACTGTAAGAGAAGTTTAAAATATCTTTGTGTGTGGCACAACATGGGTGTGGAGGTCAGAAGACAGCTTTGGGTATTGGCTCTCACCTCTGCCTTGCTTCAGGCAGAGCTTCTGGTTGTTCCCTGCCATGGTCTCCAGGCTAGCTGGCCTTTGTGTTTCTGGGTGATTTTCCTTCCTTCCCTTCCCTTCTAACTGTAGGTGTGCTAGGATTACAGATGCTCATGTTACAGTATTTTGCTTTATATGTGGGTTCTGGGGAACAGAACTCAGGCATTCATGCTTGTTCAGTGAGTACTTCAGCCCCTGAGCCATCTCCCCAGCCCTGAAGAATATTCTGATGGTCTTTATGGATAAGATGCTGCTGAGAAAGTGAAGAGATTTCAATAGAAACTTCCAAAACTGAGAAAATATGGATGTCTTAGATATAAAAGAGGAAGAAAGAGAAAGGGGTAGAAGAAATATTTGAAATAGTAACAGCTAAGATTTTTTTCCCCTAATTAATGCCAGACACCAAACCACACAAGCAACTGAGAGAATACAATGCAGGGAGTTTGTTTTCAAGCTTTGGAAAACCAAAGATAAGGAGAAAAAAACTAAAGAAGCAAAAAGATAAAAGCATCTTACTGAGGCACTTGCCTGCAAAGCCTAACCACCGGGTTCCATTCCCAGTACCCACGTAAAGCCAGATGCACAAAGTGGCGCATCCAACTGGAGTTCATTTGCAGAGGCTGGAGGCCCTGGCATGCCTAATCTCTCTGTCTCTCTCTTCTTACAAATAAATAAATAAAATAGTTCAAATAGTAGTTTACTGAAGATAAGAAGAGCACCCAATTTTTCCTTTAAAACCATATGTGGGAGAAGAGAATGAAGTGAAATATTTAAATTATTAAGAGGAAAAAGCTACCAATCTAGAATTCTATCTTGAGAAATTATCCTTCAAAAGTGAGGGAGAAAAAAAATCTTTCTCAAAACAAGAAAAAATAATAAATGCCAGGAACTCAGATATGCATAAAGAAAGAGTGCTGGAAAAGGAATAAGTAAAGATAACATGAAAACTCTTAATTTTTGTTTACAGCTTATTTAACAGTTTGCAGTTTGCTTAAAATAATTGGTGCAATGCGTGCCTATATGTAACACATATTAGATATTGATGCTTATATATAAATAAAACATGTGACAGCAATAATAGAAATGATTAGGACAGAGAAATTAGGAATATTTCATTATTTTAAGGTTCCAGTGCTACCCATGAAGCCATATTGACTTATTTGAAATGACTTTTTATTAGACATACATGTATATTGTATACTTTAGGGCATCAGGCAATGTTTTTAAAATGTGTAAGTGATATGGTAAGAGACAAGAAAAGAGAATAACATAAAATGCCCAATGAAAACCATGAAACAGAAAAATAGAAGATTGGAAAAAATGGAACAGAAAACAAATCAGGCAGATAACTAAACGGCATTAGCGGTCACTTTGAATGTCAATGGTCTGAATGTACTCATTAAATAATGGGTTTTCAGGGTGGACCAAAAGACAAGTCCGTATACGTAGTCTATAAGAAGTCTACTTTGAATATAAATATTTGTAAATTAAAAATAAATGGATAAAGAGGATATACCATTCTAAAATTAATCAAACAAAAGTGGGAGTAGCTGTGTTCATTTCAGAAAGAGCTAATTTTAGAATTTAAAAACTTATGGTCTTCCCTAGCTTTTTATAGAGGAAGCTGAGGGCACCACCTGGTACGAGAGGACATGAACAGAATGGGAGGAAGCCTAACCTCAAGAATAATTGCTCAAGCCTGCATTTCCCTGTCCCAGTTATTGGTTCCTTCCCACACTGAGGTATTGACCAAAGAGACCTACGACATCCCCAAAATGTGACAGACGTCTGTCAAAACTCTTGAATACCTGCCCCAGGTCTAAGGTAAGACCCTTTTGCTGAAGAAATCACTAAGTGTCATCAAACAACACCAAGAGATCTGTCTAGATCCAGAATGATAACCAGCTCCCAGATGGTAGCATGTGTAGCACTGGAAGGTGCTACATGAACTGCCAGGGGAAATTGGTCAGTGATATTTGGAGAAAGCAGAGACCACTGATATACAATATAGACAGTTGTCACAAGAATGCTGAACACAAAGAGACCAGCAAGTCAAGAAATGCTCATCTGTGCAATAATGACACTAAACCAAAGAGGGTAATCAATGGCTTGATGATTGGCTAAGAGATCTGCTTAGTGACAAGTGACCCTTAACTGGAACTGGGATCCACAGTATAATCCTATGGGGACCAAGAACTTGAGCTCTTAGGGGAAATTCCCACTACCAGAGAACTACAGAGAAGCTACACCCATTAGAAGCTAGCCAAAATAGCAATTTTGTCTCATTTAACCTACATTGATCTCACTCTCTGATGGAGATTCTGTTTTTATTTTTCAGAGGGCAGTGAGAGAGCCGGGTACAATCCAATTCCACCAACAAGACATTGGATGATGGCTGACATCCTGGCAGAAGATAAACCATACCTGGCCTTCACACAAGGCACAAATGAAACCTACAAGAAAGTGATGAGACAAACAAGAGCACAATCACCACAGCAAGTCTGATAGCCCATGAAAGGTCAATGGAGACAGACACCAACCATACCCATCACAACCCAGGGCAAAGGTCCAGAGACACTTAAGATCTCAACAGCAAAACAGACTCAAAACTCACCCACTATGACTCAGGGAACTGAGCAGAAGAGGGGGCAGATAGAATATAAGAGCCATGGTGGGGGAGAATATCCAGAGACATCGCCCCCTTCAGCAACAATACACAAAGGGGGAAGAAAAAACTGGCTACCTCTGGTGCAGTTCATAACCCTGTATCCTATGGACAGATGCAGTATGTGCACCGAGGAAGTACCCCAGTGGGGAGGGGACAGAGAGGAGGGAAAGGGGGACAACTTCACAAGATTTGCTCATACAATGTATATAATTATTTGTAATAAAGATAGTAAAAAAAACTCATCATGGATAAAGAAAGCTTTATATAGTGAAGGAAGGTCAATTCTCCATATGATGTGACAATCCTTAATGTGTATGTGCCTGACAACAGGGTATCCAGATATATGGAGTAAACTCTGATAGAATTGCAAGTAGAAATAGATGAATCCACATTATATTAGGAGCTTTTAATGCCCTCTACCAGAAATAGCATATACACAGGACGGAAAATCAGTAAGAAGATAATTAACTCCTCAGTACCATCAGTCTACTGGATATGAGACATCTACAGACCCATTCACCTGACAAAAACAGAATGCACATTTTTGGCAATTAACATGGGATGTTCACCAAGACTATATAGACTGCATTCTGGGCACTAAAACACATCTTAGCAAACCTCAAAAAACAAAATATCATACCATATCTCTACTCTTTTGTCAATGGGATTAAGCTATAATTCAGTAATAGAAAGATAACCGGGAACTCCTCCCCTCTCCCAAACTCAAGATGAAGAAATAACACATTGGTCAAGGAATAAATCTCAAGTAAAATTTTAAGATACTTTGAGGTAAATGAAAGCACAGCTTATTAAAATATGTGGAACCCAGGAAAAGAAGTGCTTGGAGGTAAACTTACATTATTGAAAGTATATAATAGATAAAAACATAGATCTAAAATCAATTATTTAAATTTTCACCCAAGGAATCCATAACAAGAATAGGTAGACATAGTTGCAAAACTCAATAAAATGCTAGCAAATCAAATCAAAATTTATAATGTATAAAAATATTTACCATAGCCAAGTAAGACTTAGTTAAGGGATGCAAGACTGTTTCCATGTTGGAAAAATAAATTGATACAATCTCTCATAGGCTCTAAAAATCACATGATTGTACCAATAAGTAAATTAAAAGGAACTTGACAAAACTCAGTAACAACTCAGGATTAAAAAAAAAACAGTAAACTAGAAATGGAGAGAAACATTAACTTAATAAAACTTTTCATAAAAGTCTACAGGTAACATCATACTTAATACTGAGAAACTCAGAACTTTCCCACTAAGACAGAGCGAGCAAGCCAAGTTAGTTTTCCTTCACTGTACCATAAGACAAGAAATGGAAATACAAATTATATCAATAGTATAATAAAACATAAAACTAGGGCTAGAGAGATGACTCAGCAGTTAAAGGTGTTTGCTTGTAAAGACTGCTGGCCTAGGCTTGATTCCCCAGCACCCATGTAAAACCAGATGCACAAAGAGTCACATGCATTTGAAGTTCATTTGCAGTGGCAAGAAGCCCTGGAGTGTCTACTCAATGTCTCTCTCTCTCTCTCTCTCTTCTTGAAAATAAAAAGATTTTTTTAATGCAACACTGTTTTTGTTTGCAGATAATAAGATCACCTATTTAGAAAATCCAAAAGAATATATAGAAAGTCCCACAGAATTAAAGACTGATATGTGAAAGTCAACCAATTTCCTACACAAGAGCAATAAACAGGTGGACTTTAAAAGTAAAAACACATCACCTAAACAAACTCAAAAATGCTTAGGTATATAAAAATATGTACAGGATCTACGTAAGGAAAACTGTAAAACTCAAGTGAAAGAAACCAAAGAAGAAGTAAATAAAGGGAGTGATATACCATGTTCATGGATATAAAGACTCAACATTGCTGAGGTGTAAGTTGTTCTCAACATGATCTATAGAGTCATACCAACCTCAATCAAAACCGCAGCAATTTATTTTGTGGATATCAATAAAATAAGTCTAAAGTTCTTACAAGGAGATGAATGATTCAGAATTACTAAGGTTATATTTAAAATGAACAAAATCAAGAGAATCAATTTTGAGATTTACTACAAAGCCATAGTACTTATGAAAGAACAGACCCATAGATCAGTGGGGAAGAACAGAGACATCAGAGTCAATCATAAAAAAATAAATAATTAAATTAAAAATAGCTCAAAAACCTTAAAAGATACCTCCCCAAAGACTATACACAGGTAACAAATAAGAATATGAAAAGACAATATATGTCACCAGGAAACCCTGTGAAGGTGGCCTAAAACCCATAACATTGGCCAATCCCAAGAGATGGAAGGATGTAAGAACAGAAACACTGGTTCACTGCTGGTAGGGACATAAAATGCTGTGATTACTTTGGAAAACAGCTGGAAAACTGAACATGTTCTTCCCATGGAATTTAGTAATCTACCATTCATTAATGTTTACTTGAAGAAATTAGAAATTACACACACACACACACACACACACACACACACACACACACTCAATAACTTCCCATGAGTGTTTCTAGAAGCTTTTTTTTTAATTGCCCAAACTTGGAAGCAACCAAGATGTTCTTCAGTTGATGATTATAAAAATAAGTAAGCTGTGGTGGTAATCTAGACAATGGGATATTATTCAGCAATAAAAATTAATGAACTATACAGCCATTAAATGACCTAGAATAAACATAAATGTATATTACTAGCTAGAATAAGCCAGTCTGGAAAAGCCTAAATACTGGATGATTCCAAACCACAGAGATAGTAAAATGGTCAGTAGCTACCAGGAGTTGGGGTTGACAGTGGTGTGTGTGGAGGGGGGGAGATAAGCAGGGAGAGGTTAAGCAGACAGCACACAGAGAATGTTTATGACAATGATGAAATTACTGTATGGCACCACAATGCCAGCTATGTGTTATAAATTTGCCCAATTTGTAGAATGTACGATGCCAAGAATGAACCCTAGTGTAAACCTGAGGGATAATGATATGCCAATATACACAGACTCATTAATTGGTAACAGATGTGCCGCTCTGATGGGAGGGGTGACCATCTAGATGGACAGTATGCTTGGGGGGGCATGGAGAAAAATGTGAGGGGCAAGGAGGAAAATCTCAGTACCTTTTTTTCAATGTTGCTGCAGACCTAAAATTGCTCTAAAAAATAGTGCTTAAATGAAAGAAAAGGCAGCTGACAAATTACTTGCATAGTCAACAGAAGAAAAGTAGTCATTTATAGAAAACCCCCTTATAATACAATATGCAGCCCCGCATATGACTACAACGATATTATATCTGAGGGAAAACAGTTTTGGCATAAAATCATACACTCAGAATGATTGAAAATATGTAGCTAAAAAATGATATACCTGAGTTGAGGAATTCGTATATTTGCTATTTGTTTTGTTATACTTTTTGACACTGTTTAAAATTTTCACCATGCTCATATACTAGTAGAATAAGAAGGCAAAGAAAGAACTATTGGCTTCTGCTTGCCTTGGAGAGTTGTTTTCTGAAAACCGTGCTCCTCATTAGCCAGGCTGAGGTTAGGAAGCAGGATAGCACATGCTCTCTCTCTCTGCCCTTGCCTGGCACAGCCCAGCAGGAAAGTTGTCTGTTTGGCTGAAATTCCAAATTCCAATAAAAACACAGCAGCAGCTGCTGCTTGGAACGTTCCTTCTGAGTTCTCAGGGCAGCAGATGAATAAACTTCCATACCTCTGACTCTCTGCGACGCTGATGTCTCTTTTCTGCAAACATTAAATATATTTGAATGGCTCCAGTTTGTTACTGATGCCTTACATCCAGGACTGGGATGCTCTAGGTACCATTGGCAGGGTTCCCACATGTTGAGGGCAGATCCTAATGGGTCTCCTTCAAAGGATGGTCCATAAGTCCAAGTTGGTTTGAAGTCAGTTCAGAATGGAAATCTAATTGCAAATTTGTTTCAACAACAATGGAAAATTCCAGAGGTAGGCAGGCCCCAGACACAATGTGATCTAATTGTTCCTGGTGGCGGCTCAGAGCCCTGGCTGTCATGTTCTTGACTCACTTTTTAAATAATTTAATTTATTGATTTTTTTTTAAAATAAAAAGATTGTGCACATAGACCTCCTACTCCTGCTCCAATTTTTCTGAGGATCTTAGATGGGGTTATTGTATTCATTGTGGGGACTCAGTCAGTCTCTGTAGGGTTGGGGGAAACATGGTGTCTCAGGCTATACCCACCCACCCTGAGGTGCTTACAATCTTTCTGCCCCCTCTTCCATGATGCTTCATGATCCTTGGTGGGCAAAATGAGATCTGATTTAGTGTTGCTTTCTCTGTAGACGCGATCTGTTTTGATGAGGAGGTCTCAGTGACCACAGGGTCTTTTGTCATTTCCTAACAACTGGTTTTCAGGCTAGCTGTGAGAGGAGTATTTGTGTCACCACTTCCCCTGTAATGACTTCTGGCCCAGGTAGATGAGGTGGAGGGCCCATCCCAAGGTAGACAGTCAGCTCTCTGTTCTTGATGTATTGTTGTATCTTGGTTCTCCACCAGTATTATCCTCCATCTGTAGGATAGAACAGATTCTCCGACCAAAAGTGAGAACCATTTAAATAAAAGGGATAAGCCTGATCATTAGAAAGATATATTGATGTATATATATCCATTCTTCTTAGTTAGAGCACAGTAGAGGTTTTATCTGGAGCCTACTGGTTTTCTGTACTAGGGAATCTGATTTGGGTCCCAGAGCCAGTTATGAGTTCACCCCCACTAAGCAGGTCTCATATCCAATTTGTGAGCAGTTGGTTACCTGCATTGGCTGTGTGACATTATCGCACAAATGTATACTTCTTGCTCGACTGGTTGATTTTGTTAACTGGCAGGATCTCCAGTTTATTCAGTCTGTTGGCAACTGTTGTTCTCAGGCCACTTTCATAGAACTTTCCAGCACTGGGAGGGAACTAGATTCCTTCTCAGTTCCAGGCTGATCATTTGATGTCTTGTGGCTGCAGGTGTGGTGTCTTCAGCAATAGGGAGGGACTTAACCTTTTTGTCCTTGCAGGTACCCAAGTGTTCTGGAACTACCCTGCATTATTTTGGGGACCTTATGTTTCGCTGACCAACAGCTCACTGTGGGTTGGGGACCTGGGACCTAATTCTAGCCCTGGGAATTACTAGCCAGTGCCCATACTTTTAGGGTAATGCTTTCTCCACCTTTTCTGGAGCTCTTCCATTCGGGTCCTCCTCCCCCTCATTGAGGGTAATGACTTGTAGAGTGGCAAAAGGTCTCTACGGGATTGATTCATGTTGTCTTGGCTCACTTTTGTCCTCAAGCTGGTTTATCTTGGGCCACAGTGATTGGGGTGGGCTGCGCCCCTCATTCTTATAGTGCCCGCTCAAGAGAAGAGAGGATGCCTTTGTCTTGACATCCACAGCAGAAGCACCCCTTGCTCTGATTGGGTGAACTCTGGCCAGGTCCTTAGGGTGAACTGTGGCCAGAGGGGTGGGGACACTGACTGGTCTACCCAGATCAAAGGTCCCAGCATAGCAAACAGTGAGAGGCATTAACTTCCCAAGAATCACATGAATCCCAGACAGAAATCATCACCTCTAGAAAGAATAAACTGGATGTTGGAAGGTTCTGACAAATGTCCATCATGGCTTTACTGTTCTATGACATTGCTTTTTAAAAAAAAATTGTCAATATTTAGATACATTGTATGAGCAAATCTTGTGATGGTGCTCCCATTTCCCTTCTCCCTGTCCCCAACCTACTAGGGGCTCTCCTTGGTGGACATACTGGATCAGTCCACGGGATAGGGGGTTATGTGATATTCCCTTTTTCCAGTAAATCTGAAGAGTTTTTTGTTTTGTTTTTGTTGTTTCAAGGCAGGGTCTCGCTCTAGCCCAGGTTGACCTAGAATTCACTATGAAGTCTCAGTGTGGCCTCAAACTCATGAAGATCCTCCTACCTCTGCTTCCTGAATGCTGAGATCTAAGGCATGTGCCACCATTCCTGGTTGAGTTTTTTTTTTCTCTTACCATTAATTTATGAACCTAGTTTGAATGAAATATTTTACTATTTATAATTGAATTTCTAATAAAAACACTCATATTTCATTGTTTCTGGCACTTCAAGGAAATAAATGTCTAAAGAATATTGATTCAGAATACGTCAATGGCCCAAGGAAATAAAGATTAGAAAACTAATTATAGCTTTTTTTTAAAAGAAGAGTTTATTTAATAAACAGGCCAATGAAAATTGATCAGTGAGGATAGACTTCCTCCGTGAAGGCTCATCTGCCTTGTCTAAGTTTCTCCTGATGCCCCAAATGCCCTTTCTCTCCCTTCTCTGTTACAAACCCCTACCCATCCATGCCAATGCCCTTGGGAGCCCAAGCTCTTTCCACTTGGTAGACTTAGTCTCTCCTGTGAGCTCCCACCACAGCTGACGCCTCTTTCCCCTCTCAGAGAGCTCACTCTGACACTTTATCATAGGTTCTGTATTCCTACAGAACATCATGACTCCAGGGAAGAGAGCTTTGGTCAAGGAAGGATAATTTAGAAGGATGACACTCAGAAGAAAACACTGGTTAGAATAGCCAAAGGATTTTAAAGCTCGATTTTCGGCAAATCCTACCGCATCAAATGGTTTCTGGGGAACAGCACTGTGCAAAAAAATGGAAGAATAGAAGCTGGGCTCCACGTGGGAATTGAAGTGGGATGACAGAAAGGTACAAAGGAGAGCCAAGGCAGAGAGCAGAACAAACACAATTAGGAGACACAGGATCTCTCTAAGAATCCCTGGAGGTGTGGAGATGGGTACTGGGGTTCCAATGCTTGCAGCAGTCCTGGACAGCTGGTCACTCACAGTTAAAGGGCCATGTAGTGAGAAAATGGCATGGATAACTGGGACGTATTTAGATACCTGCAATTTTTGGTTAAAGAGTTATAAACTTTTGAAATTCCTCAGCCTTCCATTCTACCATCTATCTGCCCTCCCCTCTCTCTTGTCCATACCTAGGCTAGGGAGGAATTGTCACCCTCTCTGACCCTGAGTTTTCCTCCTGCATCAGAGCTGGTAACACTGTGTTGCTACCTAACAACCCAGAGTCCCAGAAGCGCCTTTGACATTTAGATCCAGGGTCAGCAAACTGCCACTGAGGATCAAATCCAGTTCTACCACCTGCTTTTGGATACCCATGAAGATTGTCTTTATATTTGCATTTATAAATGGTTGGGAGAAACTAAAACAATGAATGGTAGTCAGAGATGTGAAACTTCCATGAAATTCACATTTCCACATACATAAAGTGTCAGATAAAAAATTTATTGTAACCCAATCAAGCTCGTTTATTTACATAGTGTTCACAACCACGTTTGTACGACAAGGACAGAGCTGGGCCATTGCAACAGCTGTGGTCTGACCTCTTGACCATGGCACAGGATTGTAGGAGCCCTGCTCCTAATCGTTAAACTCGCCTTCATTGGAGAAAGCTAACCACCTGAGTGCCCTTTCTCTCTATCTCTCTTGCTGATCTCGCCAGGGACCACTCCACTGTGGTGGAACACACAAAAAGACTTGTCTTCTAATGCTGGTATTCAGCTTCCCAGAGTCACCTTGGATGTGATGCTTCTGCCAACCACCACCTGATGGAGAGTCTCACATGACACATGATCACATGACACATGATCACATGACAGTCATAAATGGCAGACGGCTTGAAACTGGCACATATGCACCGACTCGGCCCATCATGGTTCCATTAGACTCTTGGGAAGCAGAAAGCTGTTCTTGGGGATCCCACACACACACAACACACAGGCATTTGTCCTCTATCACATTAATTTTTCTGCTTCCTTGTCGCTTGGTGTGCCTACTCATTCCCTATGGAATACCAATGACAGACAGGCCAAAACGGAATGACTCCATATCAGTTCAGCTGGGTGAACCAATGAGCTACTTAGAGGAGAGAATGGGCGAGGGGTTACTCACGAGTGACCTAACAGCTGCATCACCAAAACGTTCCACCCCAGCATGGGTGCAAACCTCAAAGCTGCATAAACCAGTCTCCCTTCCTTATTATTCTAGCATCTCCTGAGACCATATGCAGCTAGGGCCCATTGTACATTTGGGAGAAAGGATCAGGAGGGGAGAGGCTGGAATCTGAGACCTCTCAAGGGGTCTGATCTCCAGCAGGTTTCCCGAAGGTAATCACAACTGCTCTAAGTAAGATGGTACCGGCTGTGTGGCATACTACAACACTCCTACCATCAAAGGAAGCCACCAGCTTTGGAAAACTCATTTGAAATTGAAAAGTGCTGATGACATCATTCCCATTTCTGAATGAATGTGTTCCTTTCTTAGAGAATAAAGCAAAAAGTTCCTTTTGTAGTTCAAATAATAAGAAATGGCATAAAGTATGTTCTTGGAATCTATTCAACCCTGCTGTTTGGACTCATGGGAAGAAGGCGCTCTTTTGAAAGACATCCTGGAGAGCAGGTGGCCCGGCTACAGCTTTGAAGTGGTTTTCAAAGCAGATGGAGTCTTCCCAGAGCCCTGGGAGGTGTCTTCAGCCATGGCTGACCTTACAGCCCGCCTGGCGGTCCTGAGGTCACTTCTAAAAGGTCCCTGGATGGAGCACCTCCTTCGAGACAGGCCAGGCGGTGACCCCCCCCCCCGACTTTCAACTATGCAAACTTGGGAAAGTATCTCTCCCCTCAGAGCCAGAGGTGCTCGCTCTAAACAAATGCCACCATGCCTAGGAGCACACAGAGCTGGCACTATTTCCTCCGTCCCTGACTTGGAAGAGTTCAACTTAGGATATTTTTTTTTCAACTTATGGTAGTGCAAAGCAGCACGCAGCAGTAGCAGCCATGCTTTTAATTTTCAATTTGGATCCTTTCCTAGTTGAGCGATAAAGTGGTCTGATTCTCTCTCAAGATGCTGAACGGCTACAGCAGGCCACAGCTCCCAGACAGCCATTCGGTCACGAGGGGAAGCAGCCATCATGAGGCAGTGCACCCAGTCTCTCTGCCAGGTTTTTATAGGTTAGGGGTTGTGAATGCATTCATGATGATAATTTCAATTTACAATGGGTTTATGGGAACATGGGCCCAGCATAAGTAAGTTGAGGAGTACCTTCACTTAGTTAACCAGTATGTGAAGGAGAAAGGACAGAAGCTTCCAGGAGGAGCAGGAATTGGCTCCTCCTTATGAACACGCAGGGGAATTTACAGAGACAAAGGAACAGAGGCCACCCAACTCAGACCACAGGGGCCGAAGCTCAGACAAGGATAGTCAAGGAGCACTGCTTTTAAAGGCAGGCAGCCTGGGAGGTACCTGGTCTCGGTGCTCATAAGCCTCAACTATGTGGCTGGTACCCTCGGGACACACATTAACTGCCCCCCCAAGAGAGGATTTGGGTATCTCTTCAAGCCATCATTCAGTGAGGAGAAAGACTAATGCCACATCACTTCAGGAGGCCCAGATCTCCCTGACCTGCCACCAAGAGTGCCATCCAGAGTCTATCATGATTACTTGAACTAGAAGAGGACCTGGGCCTCAGAACAGCGCCCAACCCCCACCCCCAGTCAGAGCTAACACCTTGAACAAAGACCCTCAAGCAAGGACCAAGCTAAGCCATACCCAGATTCTTGACCCACAGAAACTGAGAGAATAAATGTGTTATTCCATGCTGTGGAACTGACGTTGAGCCATTGACATGCCAATAGACAAGCAACACACATGTGTAGTTGCAACATGCATCTGAGTCTCATCCTCTGTTCTTGCCCTTCTGGAGTTTATCGTCGTCAGGAGTGACTCAGGTTTCACAATCCTCTCCAAACTTCATCACAAAAACCTGCCCCACCTCAGCTCTCCCCCAGCACCCAGAACCCTATGATTTTTTTTTAATATTTATTGTCCATAATGAGTTACATTATTTAGTGGGCAAACCATGCGTTGTTATCCCGAATTCCCCAATTCCCCCCCTCCCCATCCCTGATCAGTTGTATATCCTCCTTCGTGGGCTGTCTGTGTTAGTCCTTGTGGCAAGGGATCCTGGATATCCAAGAAAAGATGCACTATGCGAATGTCTGACAGGGAGGCTACTAAAAATAGAAACTAGGCAATCAAGAATGGTCTATATTTGTTAACCTATACTGTTCTAACTCTCCTATGATTTTTTTATACCATCCAAAAGTATCCCTTCTCAGAAAATGTGACCAAAGGACCAAGGCCGGTGACAGCAAGCAGTGGAGCTGCCCCTCAGAGGCCCTCCTGGTCCACATCTCCAGGAAGTAGCTCCTTACTTCATTTGTTAATCCCAGGGCAACCTTGGTGTCTCCTTTTTGTATTCTTACAATTTCCCCATGTGCATGGAACTCATTCCCTACATTAAATCCTTTGTGTCTGAAATGACTACTATGGCTTCTGTCTTCCTGTCCAGCTCTCTCTTCTTCTCAAGTCAACCTGAGCCTCTGGTCATAACAAAAATGTTTCACGGTTGACTGTTGATAGTAACGAATTGTAGCAGAGGTTGAAATCCAAGTCACCTCTCCACACTACATCATCCTGGGGTCACACAAAGAAAAAAAAAGCCTCAGGTTTGTGGAACAAATGAATGAATGTGATAAAAATCCCAGTCACTTGTCCTCTGGCCTCTTCCTTTGGACCTACAATGGATTAACCTGTTCCTGCCTGAAAGAGTTTAAATGACCTATCCAGCAGCAAAACACCGGGAGATTGGGCTCTTGTCCAAACTCCCCTCACATCTCACCCTGCAATTTCCTCTGAGGAAAGTGATTGCACTAGCCTTTCACAGGGGAAGATTGTCTCCTCAGCCAGGTGACAGGAGCCAAATGGGAAGTGAGCGTTCTGTCTGCTCATCACCATCTGTGAACATAACCCCAACCCTCAGGTTTGCACTGTCCCAGCTTGGCTTGCTTCGAACAGGACTGCCGATGCTTTGGTTGCTTTGCTCTCAGGGTGTGCGTACTCTGGGAGCACCCCACATCCCCACTTGCTTCTCCTGCCCCTTTAGAGGAAGCATCCAAGTGGCATCCAGACAGGCTGTGGTGATGACAGCAACCTGCAAGCAGGCATGGTTATTGCACATTCAGGGTTCTTCATTTCTTATTGCTTTGTGGGTTTCTGTCAGTATGTCACTCTTCATCTGAGATGTCATGCATAAGGACCCATTTGGGTTGAGTTGACGTCGACAAGACCATCCTTTATTGTTATTAAAATATAACCTGATAAATTAAGTATACTTCTCTTCGCGAACTCTGGAGGGACCTAAAACTGGTTACGAAATAGCATCCAACATCCACACCAAACCCTTTCCTTCGGATCCCCTTAGGAGAAAGGGGAAGGTCAGTGACCCACCTCTACCATGATACCTGCCCCGTCTCTTCTACGTATTTCCTGATAAACGTGAAGTGGACATCATCATCCCTGGAAATGACTTCATTTCATATCATTTTATACCACTAACATGACAAGCACCAAGAGAGCCAGGAAATGCAATCCTTTTTGATGTCTGCACAGAAGATTAACCACCTCAAAGAAATTAGGAAAGTGTCTTCATAACAGTGACTTAAAGACATTGCTGTTCGGTGTGTTAATGAAAAATCCATTGATGTTTGGCATTTATCAAGTGTCAAAAATTAGATTTACTTGTCCTGATTTTAATTAGTGTTAACCCAGTTAAGCCAGCAGGTAGTTGTCATGAGTCAAGCAGATACCTTCATCTACATAGCTTTTATTGGCTGACGCTCAGAGGAAGGAGAGGGTGAGATGCGGAACTTCATGAGGAGGTGGTGTTTGAACTTGCCTTTGAAGAAGTCTGGCAACTGTTCAAAGGGGAGAAGCTCCTTCCTGGAAGCATGAACTCACATACAAAGGGATAACAAACCACCCTCAGAATAGCAAATAGTCCATTCTGTCTGGAGGGAAGAGGGAAGAGGCTGGCAGGGGCCTGGAGGTGAAGGGTCTCAAATCTAGTTGAAATCATCTTGTAGAAATGGGGAGTTGTGAAAAGTTTTTTGGGGCAAAATTGACTTAATTTTGTCTGGGCATTAGCAAGAGAACTCAAGGTGCAGCAGGCGGAATGAGAAGTGGAAGGCTGAGTGGAAGGGCTATGGAATTCTTCCAGGGACTTCTTGCAGATCTGCGTTGTTATTGAAAACCTCATCATAAGGCCAAAGAGATCGGTATGAGCATCTCTGTAAAACAGAATCAGATCACTAGATCGTGTGGTACCAGTGAAGGAAAGGGTTTATAGTAGTCTGACAATACATGCTGTCATGGTTTGAATTAGGTTCCATAAACTCATGTGTTCTGAATGCTTGATCCCCAGCTGATGGCAATTTGGGAATTGGAACCTTGTTGGAGCTGTGTTATTAGGGGTGGGTTTATGGGGGTCATAGCCAGGTTCTCCTTGCCAGGGTTTGGCACACTCTCCTGATGCTGTTGTTGTCCACTTGATGTTGGCCAGGTGATTTCCAGCCTCTGTTCATGCCACTTCCCTCCCCCCCCACAAACACACACACATTCCCTGGCATCATGGAGCCTCCCCTTGAATAAGCCAAAATAAACCACTTCCTCCCAGAAGCTGCTTTTGGTCGGGTGTTTTGCGCCAGCAATGAGAAAGTGACTGAAGCACACACCAAAGCAGGTTTGAAGCGTCTGTGATCTTTGGTAAAATCCAAGGGCATAGCCTCAGAGCCCAGAGAAGCCAACAGTAATGCTAAAGGAGGTAATGTGATGGGAGAAAGTTCCCCATCCTTCCAGAACCTTGGTAACTGTGGGAGTCAAGCAAGACTTGTAGAAGGGTGGAGGGAAAGGTACGGGATTGTTTGAAAATCTTTGAAAGAGTCAGACTGTGTGTTATGGTTTTAAACTATGCCAACAATTGCTTCAGCACTTCTTTCTTCAACAGGTGACTTAAACCCCTTCTTAAATGCAGGCTGGGAGGATGACTTACTGTAGTGAGTAGACTAAGGACACCTTGGTGGTGTATCCCCTTCCCAACTAGATCATGGAAGTGGCCTTGGTAGTGCAGCTAAGCCCAACTACTTAAGAGGCTGAAGCAGGAAGCTTGCAAGTTCAAGACCTGTCTGGTCTGCACAGTGAGTTCAAGGTCAGTCTGGGTGACTTAATTTGTGCAAAGCCCTGTGTTCAATCTCTAGTGTCAAAATACCCCCCCCCCAGCCTTGAGATCACTGGACATTAATCACAACCCGTTCATGTTTTCTCTCTCAGATGACTCACTCAGGGGAGCCAGCCAGTCTAAGGCCATTAAAGCAACTTTGAAGTGAAGAACTAAGCCTCCTGCCAACCACCCTGCGAGTGCTCCATCTTGGGAACACTTTCCAGCCTCAGACAACTGTTGTGGAGCAGACCTCCTTCAAATTGAAGAGAGAAAGGAGGCTCTGGGGATTTGGGAAGTTAGCTAGAAACAAACATCCTTTCCTGGGAGGGCAGTGTAGGAAGGAAGTTCCAAAGACTTAGAAAGTCAATAAGTCTAGGAAAGGGTTTCAAGACCCTGCCCTCAGGCTATATAAAGGAGAAACAACTGCCTGGGGAGAGAGACTCTGCGATGAAATGTGATCCAGAGAGGCAGCTTCTGTAATTGTCTATGCTGAGGTGGGCTTTCTGGTGATTCAGCTGTGTTTGGGTTTGAGTTATTCATTGCTTCCTGTAAGCAATCCCTCACCCTGCTCTGTAAGTAACCCCAATAAACTCATTCGTTCATCAAATTGGTTTTGGTGTAATTGTCCTTTGGTCTGTTGTTTGTGCTCTATATGGGAAGAAGACGTGTGTTACTTCACCCCAGGGAACAACCCTTCAAATGACAATAGCTTTGACTGTAGCCTCATAAAACACCAAGTGTGACAACACAGTTAGGTTATGTGGTAGTTTTGAGTAAATGTCCCCCAAAAGAATTTATTATAATTATGAGTTGTCTTCAGCCTTCTGGCTGGAGGAAGTGTCACTTTGGCCTGGCCTCCTGGGGTCTAGCCCTGAGGTATTTCAAAGTGGATGCAAAAATACTAGGGATAGATATGCAAAAGAAAAGCCGGAACCCCAGTCTGGCAGTTCTGCATTTTTGTGAGTTTCAATGTGCTTGCTTGCTTGAGGTGCTGGTGATGGGTTTTCTCTCTCTCTCTCTGCTTACTTCTGTGAAAGGGAGCCAGGATTTTTCCTTAACTTCCCCTGCATCTGTTAGTTCAATAATAAATACTTTCCTCCCCCAAATTGTGCCTGGTCTGAAGATTCATCCCAGCAGCGTGTGACTGACTACGACAGGCTACTACTAAATTCTTGTCCCACAGAAACTGTAAGATAAGATATTTGCTGCTAAATTGGGGGAAATGGGTAGTTTATGATCTTTAGCCTCTTTCTCTCTTCTGCATCCAAATCCATTTCTTCCTGGGGCACGTGGCCTGTCTGCAGAGCAGGACCTCCTTCACCCTGCCCAAGAAACTCAACAAGCTGATCCACTAGGCCTGGCATTCTTACCACACAAGCTCTGACACAACTCAAGCTAGGAATTATGGAGACAAAAATAAACTACTCCTCTGCCTCCTTAGGACTCACTATTCATAGTGAACAACGTATCCCTAGTAGACAAGTTCATGAATGAATCATTCACTGGGGATGGACAGTTTCCCAGACCTGCAGAGACCTGGTTGAGCTAAGGGAGAAGGGACTTCTGGAGGCCCATACGATCTTATTATCTCTGCATGGAAACAGTTTGAAGGTCAGTGCATAGTTACCAAGCATCTTGGTGACGATCTCTACTTCTGCTTTGGGGAACCTCAAGATGAGGGCGTAAACCCTGGTATGAAGGGCAAGGTGTCTAGAGTGATACCTAAGAAGGCACAGGAGCAGCCTTTCTCCCCACCTTTCCCTGATGCACAGTGTGAGCATCAGTCCCACCTGCACACCCAGGCCCACCTGGACCCAGCTTTCTGAATGGCCAGCAGAGCATGTACGCCCACCCTTGGCCTGCAGCAAAGGGCTTCTGCAAACACCAAACCAGTTCCACTTCTACAAACACACACACATACACACACACACACATACACACAGACACAAACACACAGACACACACACACACACACACACACACACACACACACACACACACCATGAGGAGCAGCCTCTTGGAAAAGTGAAGGAAGAGAGTGCTATTCCCTCAAACACCCTGACTAATTCTTACCATCTCAGCTCCCCCATATTTCCTTATTCTTGCCTTTCATGATTCCAAAGAGAAGCACAACTTCTGCAGCAGTCAGTTTCTATCTTTTTTATATGGTTGAAGTCCAGCAGGGCCCACTCTGAACTGTGAAAGAACTGTTGGATCCCTTAGTGGAACTGGACAATGGCTGGATAGCAGGGGCTCTTCTGAATGTCAACCCCCTTCATTCAAAAGTCATAAACCAAGCTGTAAAGAGACCAGGTTGGCTCCATATCAAAGTCCAAGGACCTTGTCTCGCCAACCCCTGCCCACAGTTACTCAAGGCATCCAGCCTTTGACCTTGCATACCTATCCTGGGCACGAGCAGCCTGCTAACCACAGCTTGGACACACCTGCTAGACGTATCCAGATGCTTAGCAGCATTGTAACAAGTGGAGCATTGTTGCTTTGGGGTGTGAAGAGAGGGTGACCATCCAGGCAGCTGGGCCCCTGCCTGTGGCTCATAAGTGTGATTTTTCCTGGTGTAGCAGAAGTTCTTATCATCAAAAATAATTAATCTCTTCTTGATGTGACAGGTGGTTGGAACTGTTTCTTTCACTTCAGCAAACCCGCACAAGGTAAGAGAAGCCTGGTGCACAGAAGGAATTCGTCAAATAAAACAGTTGGGACCTAACTCCTTAGCAGTCAGTCAAACAGGAATTAGGAAAGAGATTTGGGCTTTTGAAGAATCTTTTCTATGGCTTCCAAGATACATATCTCAAAACAAATTTACTGCTTTCCAATGCAAGTGACAGAAAACCCAGAATAAATTCATTCAAAAAGCTTATTTACATACAGCTAAGCATCAGGCATGGGCTGATCTAGGATCCATATAATCACCACCAGCAATCATAATATCTATCTGTCATCTACCTATAAATCTATCTATCATCTATCTATCCATCTGTAGAACACACTTTTGTATCTTTATCCTCACATGTACAGCAAAATCTTGAATCTCTTCCTGATTAGATATGCTTTAATCAGGAGCCAGCCCCAACCCAACCATTGAGGTCCAGAGAACACAAGACACTACCTGTCCTCAGCCTGGCCACCTGCCCCCATCCTTGCCCATGACTGAGGCTGAGGGAGGAACAATCCAGAAACAGAACTAGACCTGTTTCCAGGAGAGCAGAGAGGGGGTCTGGGTACCCAAGAGGAAAACAACCACGGTCCTCTAAAATCACTGGCATGTAACAAGTTTCCACTTGTTACATGCAGAAGGCTTTCTATGATGCATTTCCGTTACTCTCTCAACCAGTCGTCTTATGGATAACTCAACTGAGCACCAGCCAAACTGAAGGACTTGCCCCATGTTATCTGGTTCATAGTAGTAAAGGCAGGATTTGAAACTGGCTCCCTAGCTTGTGCTTGTACCAATGACAGCCTCCCATGGAGCTCAGTGGTGAAGATGGTCTGTGATACCCAGAGTCAGAGCCCCTCTGCAGGATTCACCCCAATCCATGCTTCCTCTGGATGCAGCAGTTGCTTGATAATAAATTTTGTTTGTTTGATGAGTTTGGTTTGTGTTTTCTGTCGCTCAGGATGGAGAGAACCCTGATGGACAGAATGACCATTCTGCAGTATGGTTACTGTTTTTGGAAAGCGAGTTTCTGTAACACCCTGGGACTGTGTAGAGAGTAAACAGCCATCTAGTCCTAGACATGACAGCAAGTTCAGACTGGTCTTCAAGGTCGTTTCTTTTCCAAATGACTTTCTTTCTTGCCATTCCTCCTACTTTCTTCCCTCTCATCATAGCCCAGGCTGGCTGGCTTTCATTCCTTCTCTTGGGCTGAGTCAGAAGTTTCTTATCTTATCTAGACCAGACACAGCCCCATCAGGGACCCATCAGACATCACCAGAAAGCCTATCTCCTGCTCAGAACACCCACATCTGGATGCCACCAGAGCACCCATCTTCATGATGAGCTGTTGGAGTTCTCCTTGGAGACCTGGAGAAATCAATTTAAGAGCAAAGAAAGATAAGCTTCCGGGTGAGGAGGGCAGTGAACTAATGACAGCTTGCATAACTGTTTCCAGTGTCCAAAATGTAGATTGTCAAAGCCAAGTTGAGAAAATCAAGTTCTGAATCCAGCGTTTGCACTTCCAACTAAAACATGAAGGAGACCTGAGCAGGGACTGCACTCAGCTGCTGTTCCAGGCTCCTGGGGGGTCTTAAGCACCCCTGATGGCCCCTCTCTTGCTCAGGACTGATCACAGCTGCCATTTATCAGTGCAGAGGGAACCAGAGCTCTGCTTGTTTACCCACAGAGGACACACTCCCTTTTGACTCTGTTATCTGCTCTCACCACCTTCCCCTTACCTCCACCTCCAATATGGTCTCATTCTTTGTTTAATGGCTTTAAGCAGGCGACCAGTACAAACATGCTGGCTTCTCTCAGCTGCTCAGCCTCTGAAGCAGAGGTCTGCAGCCCGAGCTGCATTTTAGATTCAGATAGGAGTTGAGCCTTTTAATAGAATGCCTGCCCCACCCCCTCCTCACCCCTGCCAACCTGTACCACAGGAAGATGGAATTATCTTCAACTGTGACTCCTGGAGCTACAGTAATTCTAATGGAGACTAGACCTGAAGAATCCCTGAGCAAACAGAACCAATTTAGGACTCAAAAATGACCTCCACCTGCTTGATTTACAAACACAAGCCAAATGAAACACAGGTCACTTTTGGCACAAGCTTATGTTAGATAAAAATCAAAATTTGACCTTGGCCAATCATAAGCAGCTGTCCTAGATATGAGTACGTGACTGGGGACCTTCAAACAAGGCAATCCCTCCCACACACACACACACACACAAAATCATGTTGTAACTGCAGCAATAGTGTATTTTTCCTTTAAACACTTTCCTCTGGTGCTTTGCAGTGGAAACACAGAGCTTCTGTGGGTCTGGCATTTTCCAATTCATGAATTGTTTCTTACTCAATTGAACTGTTTAAAATTTTATCAAGCCTTGGTTTACTTTTTATATCATAGCCCAGAGCACCATCTAAAGTATGAAATGACCCACACCTTTGCTATGAGAGAGAGACTCTAAGGTTTCCTATAATAAATACTTGGGTTTCTGACAACCATGATCTGCTAACAGCTCATGCAAATCAGAAATCTTTAAAAAATGAGATTTTTTTATTCTCTTTGTAGTTCTCCCTCTTCTCATTTCAATCACATATCCAGCTCAATCACATATCCAGGTTTTTGGGATTTCTTGTCATATATATACATATATATGTACATATATGTATATATACATATCTCTATATGTATATATGTACATATATATGTATATATGTACATATATATGTATATATGTGTACATATATGCATGTATATATGTATACATATATATGTGTGTATATATGTGTGTGTGTGTTTATACCCACTTATACATCCACATCCACATCTACATCCACAGGACTTTTCTAGATTTTTATGATGCCTTATATAAACTCGAATGAAATTATGCTGTGTGCTATGCTCAGGAGGGGAAGAAAGACTGGGCTGGAAGGTAACAAAAGGTTAAAGGCAAATAGTGGTCACACTGAAAGAGAAAGTTGTCGGGGTCACAGGAGCTGTGCCCCATTTTCTATGGCATCTCGGAAAGCACCTTTGGCCCCACACCTTCCTCTGTGGTTTTCCAGTCCTGGTGAAAGTGTCCATGCCCCAGAAAAGCATCTAAACCTGCCAGACTCCAGGAGCTATACTCGAAAGTAAGGGGAGCTGTAACAATTCCCATAATGGCTTCAGCATTAAATACCTTGCCTGATTTTCCAGGTGCCTCTTGAGACACACAAAATCTCCCGGAGCAGAAGAAATGGGTGAGTGAATGAGGCGAACTTTCTCCCCCGACTCGAAGAGAGATGGACCCAGACAGACTTCAAATGATTTCAAATAAAACTAAGAAGTGAAATATTTCTTTTACTCCAGCATTTGTAAAATAAGATTCATTTTCAATTTTAATTAATTATTTATTTGGAAGGAGAGAGAGAGAGAGAGAGAGAGAGAGAGAGAGAGAGAGAAGACATGCCTCTACCAACTACAAATGACCTCCAGATGCATGTGCCACTTTGTGCATTTGGCTTTATGTGGGTACTCAGGAATTGAACCCTGGTAGTTAGGCTTTGCAGGCAAGTGCCTTAACCTCTGAGCCATCTCTCCAGCCAGATTCATTTTCTTATTTCTTCCACCTTGCTCTGCTTCTCATCCTCTCTCTTCTATCTGCAGTGTGTCTGTCCTGGCTCAATACAGACTAGATTCACTGTGAGACAGATAGAGGGTCCCAAGTCTCCATAGGACATTGCTGCTGACAATGTTAGTTTTGTATTGAATTATCTTTACGCCATTTACGGTACTTATTTATTAATTTGCATTTAGAGAAAGAAAAGAGAGTGAATGGATGAGTCAGGACCTCTAGTTAATGCAAATGAACTCCAGATGAATGCACCTCTTTGTGCATCTGGCTTTATGTGGGTACTGGAGAATTGAACCCGGGTCACTAGGCTTTACAGGCAAGCACTTAACCACTGAGCCATCTCTCCAGCCATCTGTAAGTCTTTATTGCAATCCACTTATAATATTGTTATTATTGTTGTTGTTTTCCTGGAAATGAGTTAAAGCAATAAGAAGGGGCTGTTGAGGCTTGGGAATGGCAGTGGTTAGAAACCTCCCTTGGCAGTTCAGCAGGCTGAAGCTGGAAATTAGTGGGGCACACACTATCTCTCGTAATTTGTTGGCAAGGCAGTCGGCTGCTTTGGGCACTTTATGGTCACTCTGAGAACATTCCAGATATAAGGACCCTGGCAAGTGAAGCCAGGATTCCTGCCCCAGGAGGCCTTGCTTCAGTCACGACCACTTCCCACCAGCCTGCCCTGGACTTGAAATGCAAAACAGACCTCAGTGAGTGGTAGGTGACCCTCACTGTTCTCACTCAAGATGGGATGGGGATCACCCCAGCAACTCAGCAAAGGGCCAGTGGAGCTGGTCACTCAGTAAGCATAAATCTGGTTTCCACAGTAGCCCACTGGGGTCTATACTGGGGATAAGAGAGGGACCCTGAAACCCTGGAAAGGGAGAAGACAGGCCACTGATGGCCAGGATGGGTTCCAGAAATTTTCAGCCTTGCCATGTAGACATGACCAGATCAAAGAGGACACAGCTAGCTGTCCACCCTCCCTGGGCACAGCAAACCTAGGGAGCTGGGACCTGCTTCCAATCGGATTGATCCCCCCCACACTACAGCAGACCTATCCTTAAGCAGAACCCCCTGGAGGTCCAAACATCCCAGTGTCCTGCACAGGTTGAAGGCTCAGTGTATGTGCCCGTGGGACAGAAAGAGAGCCCAGCACAGCTCCATGTTCCCACAAAGATCAGCCCCATCAAGTAGGATCAGCAAACGCTGTCTTTTACCTTTAATAAGGTGTATAAAACCAACCAAGCATCAAGTTTAAAACATGTACAAATCGTACTGTAAAAAAACCAGAAAAGAAAACCTATGCCTTAGAGTAGTTCTTTCTGCCTCGCAACACTTTCTATCTCAAATGTCAAGCAAGACCATTGAAAATGTGGTGAAATGCACATCACATGACATTTAGCACCTTCACCACCCCTAAGTGCCGCTAACTATGTTCAATTCTTGTGCAACCAGCTATCACCAGCATGGATCTCAGAACTCTGCCCTTCTTGCAAAGCTGAAACTGTGAGACCCTATTCCTCCCTCCCCTCAAGCCCTGGCATCCGCCTTGCTACTTTCTGCCTCTACTAATTTGGATACTCTATGAACCTTAAATAAGCAGAATCATACAGTGTTATTTCCTTTAACATAATATTTTTTTAAAAAAAATCTTGGGCTGGAGAGATGGCTCAGCAGTTAAGGCACTTGTCTCTTGTGCCTAAGGCCCTGGTTCAGTTCCCCAGGACCCACATAAGCCAGATCCACAAGGTGGTGGCCCTGGTGTGCTCTCTCTTTCTCTCTCTCTCTCTCTCTCTCTCTCTCTCTCTCTCTCTCTCTCTCTCTCTCTCTCTCTCTCTCTATCTCTCTGCTTAAAAATGAATAAATAAAATATAAAAAAATCTTTGTTTGGGGCTTGAGAGATGACTTAGTGGTTTAAGTCGCTTCTTTGCAAAGCCTGAGAGCCTAGGCTTGATTCCCCAGCACTCATGTAAAGTCAGATGCACAAAATGGAACATGTGTCTGGAGTTTGTATGCAGTGGCAGGAGGCCCTGGCATAGCCATATTGCCCCCTCCTCTCTCTCTCTCTCTCTCTCTCTCTCTCTCTCTCTCTCTCTCTCTCTCTCTCTCTCTCGAAAATAAATACATTTTTAAAAAAATCTTTGTGTGTACAAGTGTGTATGTGGTGTGTATATGCTTGCATGTGAGAATGTGGGCACACATGAGCCACCGCAGAAGTGTAGAGGCCAGAGGACAATCTCCTGTTGATCCTCACCTTCCAACCTGTTGGAGACAGAGTTCCCTCTGCTGTGTGAGTCTCCAGGGATTCTCCTATCTCTGCCTCTCATCTTGCATTAGGCACACTGGGATTATAGGTGGACGCTACTAGTAGTTATATGTGGATTCTAGGGATCCAAACTCTGGTTATCCTGCTCGAGCAGCAAGTGCTTTTACCCACTGAGCCACCTCCCCAGCCTTTACATCATATTGTCATAGTTGACCTATGTTGTAGCATGTGTCAGAGTCCCCTCCCTTTTCTTGAGTGAATCGTATTACACGGACTACCACATTGTGTCCAGGCAAGACAAGGGACACTTTGGGTTGCTGTGATTAAAGTGTCTGTGGATACAGAGGAACAAATATCTCTTTAAGACTCTGCTATCAATTCTATTGGGTATATTCCCAGAAGTGGAACTGGTAGATTTGATAGTGGTTTTGTTTACTCTTTCAAAAATTTTATTTGAGAGAGAAAGAGACAATGAGAGAGAGGGGGGGAATATATGCATACCAGGGCCTCCTGTCTCTAGAAACAAACCCCAGATGCATTCAGCATTTTATGCATCTGGTTTTACATGGGTACTGGGGAACTGAACCCAGGCCGTCAGGCTTTGCAAGCAAGCACCTTTATCTGATGAGCCATCTTTTTATACCCCTATTTTTAACTTTATAAGGAGCCACCATAGTGGCTCACAGAACATTTCTTGAGGAATGTTCTCCTGATTAAGACTACTGAGGAATGAAGCTGACCTTCATCTACTATTCTGAATCAGAAGAGATTTATTGTCTTCATTTCTGGAAGTTGACCAGAAATTCTATAAAACATTAATATAGAATGTTTCATCCAATTAAATCACAGGGAGTCTAAGCTAACTCCCCCTGAATCAGATGCTGGGCTCCAGCTGCTTCCATGGTGGTACAAGTGGGCTTTCTCTTCAACCTGGATGGCTCCTCTCTCTGTCTCTATCTCTCTCTGTCTCTGTCTCTGTCTCTCTCTCATACACACAGTCAGAGTAATTTTTGGTAATGTCAGGTTCTTAGAGGAGTTTTACATGAAATAAAACAACTTCATGGTAGCTCAAACCATGGCATCATAAAGCCATGTTCATTTAGATCTTTGGGAAATGCCCCCTTTTTTTGGAAAATGCCACGTTTTTGTGGGTCCTGTCGGGATCCTTCTGTCTTATTACTCAGTGACCTGTGGACCGCAAAGTTAGTTTAAATACTACCCTATACCATGCAGATGTGAATGAAAAGTGAGATACTTTGAAATATTATTTTAATAGAAAACAAAGAAATATCAGTAAAAAAAAACCCACTGTGGGATTCATTGGTGTCTTTAATCACAACTTTTGTGCCTTTGTTCCCCTTCTGATTCCTCTCCTGGGTAGCAACTTGGTTGACTTGTACTCTTTCCCTGGTAAATAGATAGAAGTATTACAACCTCAGGTGTTTTCTAGAATTGGCATTAACTCTTACCCTGGCCATCGTGGCAGAAGGAGGAGATTTTCCATGCAACTCCCTTTGAGAAATGCGCTCCCCAAACCCTGCTTCCTCAGAGCAGTCAAATCAGGAGACCAGCTCTTCCCCCAATGACACCAGGAACTGAAAAATACCAAGAGGACAATCTCCAGCTCCAACGTGGTGGCATTTGTTATGACCATGCGTAGGAGCATTTCACCCTTCCCCTGCGTGACTAACACCTACAAGCAGATGCGTGAGGAAAGTCTGGACAAGCTACGTCAGAGCAGCCTTCCCCTGGGGAAGGCACCCTTCTCCACTCTCTATGAGACTTTGGTTTGGAATATCTTCTCCATCCTGCTGGATAGCATCCCAAGGCTGTAAGCTGGGACTCTCTCTCTCTCTTTTGCTGGTTTTACAATCGATCATTTAAATGTGTTCAAAGGCTGCTACTTGTTGAAAATGGGATGCAATATAAAACCAGTGACACTTGCAGGCATCAGTCCGTGGCTTCTCTTTGCTTTCAGCTCATGGCTTTTTAAAATAGAAATGCCCTATGCTCCAAGAGCCATCTGTAAGCCCAGGAGTGGTGGGGTTGGCTGAGGCAAAGCAGGTAGAGGAGAACAGACCCAACTTGCAAATAGAGACATATTCTGGAGAACTTAACCCATAGCCCCTTCCACAGTAGAAATGGCCCAATAGGTATCAGGTGCCCCTCCATTGCATAGAGCCCAGCCTTGAGTGTTCCCAGATTTGCCCTAGATGGCTCACTTCCCTGTGCCTTCATGCATTCCATTTGCCAAATGGGATTAATAACAGAATCTACTAAGGATTAAAATAACCAGTGCATGTAAAGCATGAAGTGCTTGTCACTAAGGATTTTGAGGGCATTCTGTAATTCTATTCTTACTAGCACCAGTGCTGGGAGGCAGTTTTTCTTAAGTCTCTCATATTTTTGCAGACCTGTGACAAGAGGCATGGACAGCTTCTATATGAGATTCTTTTCTCAAGAATGTTTGTATAGCAAATAACCTTGGAAGACAGAGTATCCTTCTCCAGGGAAAAGAGCAGATTTGGTGGCTGGCTCGGATAATAAAGAGTGTGTTTCCATCTGGAGCAAAGGGTGAAGCAGGTTTGCCTCCAGCCCATTATAAGACATTGAAGTCTCCTAAGCTGTGACACAAATTCACTTCCAATGCAGCATGCACTGGGCCCGTGGAACCTGAGTTAAGAGAGCCAGAGCATATACGAAGCTCATACGACCTGTTGTGAGTATCCTCAGTCATCTCTGGTCCAGGAGACTTATGTCTTCTGATAGCATCCATGACCCTGTGGCAAATGATAGTTAGCTTACAAACACGGTCCAATCTCAGAGTTTTCAGAATTCTTGATCACTAGAAGTATAAAGTTAGTTGCTACTTTTTAAATTTATCAACAGCCTCCTTACATATACACATTGTACCCTGATCGTAATCACTTCCCAACACCCTTATTTTATCCACCCTCCTTCCACTGAACCTCCTCCTCTTCCTAATTAGTCTCTATTCTGATGTCATTGTGGGTTGGGGTTTTTTCCTTCCTCTATTATTTATAACAACCCGTTGATGGGCCCAGTAGTATGCAGGGCCTGTGCAGGTAACAACACTTGCTTCGAGGTCATGAATCTGTCAGTTTGTGTCAGAAAGACCGCATTCCAAAGCACTCCTCCCCATCCTTTGGCTCTTATATTCTTTCTGCCACCTCTTCCACAACGGTCCCTGTGCCTCCCTGGTGGGCAATGGAGATGTCTCTTGAGTTGCTTAAACAGTTTTATTAAGTACTCTTTCTGGTAAACCTGACTCAGCAGTGGTGATTTTCAGAACAACCTTGACCCATATTGTTGAAGCCCTTCATGGTCGCTACACAGGCCTGCCTGGACAGACCTCTTTGAGCAATCCTGTTCCCATGCAGATCATCACCTGCCCTTGCTGGAGCACTGGCGGGAATACCTGACTTCATGACTAGGTGAATCAACAATCCTGGGACAGCTCAGGTTGCACCGTTATCTGCGTTTCCTGACATCTGTCCCCCAAGCCGCAGGCTGGTATCGATCTCTCAAGGGAACATGATTTGCTAATGTGCCAGCATTTAAAGGGCTCCTCTGTGATTCTTCCAATTAGGGTTTATCCTACGTGCAGGAAGGTTTCCCAATTTGCCATGACATTTCAAGTATCATGGACTTTATTTTCTCAAAAGGCCAAGCGACAAAGTAACTTGAACTACAGCCTAGAGCAGCTAAGGAACTGTGACAAGGAGATTAATGCTTCCTGCCTCCACCCCCGGGATGTCTACATCATAATCCCCGGAGCCGGAGCCTGTGAACACGACACATGGCAAAAAGGAATTAAGGTTACAGATGGAATTAAGGTAGTGAATCAGCTGACCTGAATATAGGAAACTGTCCAATATATAATCACAAGGGTCCTTGGATGTAGAAGAAGAGGGCAATAAAGGAGAGACAGAGTGATGCAATGTGAGAACTATTTACCTGGTCATTGCTGACTTTGAAGGCAGAGGTCAAGGTATGTGGAAGTATTTAGAAAACAGAAAAAGGCAGGAAAATGGATTTTGCCTAGTCTTCAGAAGGGCACACAGCTACGTGTACACCTTGATTTTAGCCTAGTAGATGCAGGTCTTTTTTACCTAGAAAACTGTAAGATAATCTATGGTTTTCAACCACTGTGCTCATCATAAATTGATACAGCAGCCCTGGGAAACAAATGCAAGAACTTCCCCATGCCCAGGAGAAACTGCTAGTAGGAACCAATAAATAGGTCAAGGCAGAGTTGCCTTCAGAATCCTGAGAGCTGGGGTGGGGGAAATGGCTCAGTGTGGTTAAGGGCACTTCCTTGAAAGCCTACTGACCCTCCCCAGACACTAAGTGGCCCCACACATCTGTGGCCCAGTGAATCCAGCTCAATGGGAGAAGTCAGGGGAATCTGGAAGCTCATAGACCAGCTAGACTAGCAAGGGCACACGGTGGTCAAGCAACAAGAGAGATGCTGTTTCAAAAGAAGGTGGAAGGAGTGAACAGACATCTGGAGGTTTTCCTCTGATCTCTATAGGTGCCCTGTGGCATACACACACCCACACATATACAAACATGCACATAAAAAAATCCCAAAAGCCCCCCGTAATGTATACCCTCCAATGCCCCGTCTCTTGGGTGAGGTCTGGTACTACACACCAGCTCAGCAATGGCAATGTCACCTTGGAGTGTGGTTTGGGCTTGGCATTCTTTTGGTATAGCCACATTACTTCCCATTCCTGGCTGTCAGTTAATACGCCCACACGCACGTGTGTGTGTGTGTGTGTGTGTGTGTGTGTGTGTGTGTGTGTGTCCATCCATGTCCTTAGATTCAAGTCCTCTGACTTAAGTGTAAAAGGACTCTCTGTGAACAGTGCTCAGTGGCAGACGGACCAATACAGAGATGAATCATGGGCCTCTGTCAGGACAGAGCTGCTTCTGTTCCTTTGAACAAGATCCCTGCACTTTCTGATGATTTCTCCCTAGCTCAGCTCACAGGGCTTCCCAAGGACTCAAGAGAGTCTGGAGTAGAGAAGAAAGTGTTGGGGAAGTGGGGAGCACCTACTGTTCTTCGGTTGGCTTCCTTCAGACCTTTCGTGCAGAGCTGGCATGGGAGCAGCCTTGTGTATAGACCTGGGGACTTTAGACCCAGGCTCAGAGCTCATCTTAACCTAGAACCCCACCACACTCAGCTGGTTCCTTCCTTCTGTCTGTATGTTCCCTACTGTCACTCAGACCCCACAGAACCCTCTAGTGAGACCAAGATACTCAACCAGGACAGACAAAAGACCCAGGGAAAGACTTGCCTCCCACATAGCCATTGGAAAATCCAAAGGAGATCTCCAGTGGAAATCAAGGCAGGATCCAACAGGAGCACCAGGTTCCTTGCTCCTTCGCGACTTCCTCAAGCTCAATTGATTGCTGAGTATTTCCACAGATTGGCTCTGTGCTGAACTCTCATTTAAGCTGTTCTATGCTCTGAGATGTGAGGCTCATAGCAGATGAAGGCCAGTTTTAGAGAGAAGGTGTCTCGCCCAAAAATCATGTAGCTAACAGGTGTCAGAGCCAGGATTTAAATCCTGATGATGAGAAGGCCTCATGCAGCAGGGTTCCAGGTGCTATTTCTATACAATGGTCCCCTCACTAGCTGCCTGCCTAGACTTCTTCCAATGCCATCTGGAGTTTAGAGCTCCACCGCTAGGTGTCAACCCCCCCAGCAGGGTGGAAGGCTTGCAAAGTGTTGCTAATTAACAGGTATTTAACATCTAAGAGTCACTAATGTACCTGGAGTGGGTTTAGCAAGTTCTAAACCCCTGGTAGGACCAGTTAGTTTCTGCAGCCTGGAACCTCTTCACCTGCCATCTGGCTCATTTCTTAGCAGGTCACCCATGTATATATATGTATATGTATATGTATATGTACATATATCTATAAATTATTGATTGATTTAGACCTGGGACACATTCTTTTACGTGTTTTAAAAATACCATTTATTTAAAAAATTAAACATAATGCAAAACCACAGAAATAACAATGAAACAAATGTTATGTTACTTTTTTGTACTAGGCAAATTAAATTAATGAGTTAATATACTAATCAGTTCTGAGTTATCTAGAAACTAGAAAGGATAGGGATCATGTTGACTTTACACTCTCTAGTAATAGAAATCACACAAGCTGATCCACAGAGACTAACTTAAATGGCACAAATTCAAACAGGCATCTGTCTCATAAGTCTCTACATAAGGTTATGAGGTAACATGAGGTAATTATTTCAATTAAGATTTTGCAGGGGGCACATTTATGTTGTTGAAAATTGAGTTTTATGCACCCATTATGTCATAGTCAGCCACACGTCACTGGGATGAATCTCCAAACCAGGCACAATTTTAGGGAGGAAGGTATTTATTATTGAACTAACAGATCCAGGGGAAGTTAAGGAAAAGGCTGACCCCGCTTTCACAGATCCAAGCAGAGACAGAGACAGCACCTCCAGAAGCCATCAAGCACAAAGTAACCCTGTAATTCACAAAATGTAGAACTGCCAGACCTGGGGTTCTGGCTTTTCTTTTGCATATCTATCCCTAATATTTTGCATCCAATTTAGAAAGGGCCAGTCCCCAGGAGGCTAGGCCAAAGTGACACTTCCTCCAGCCAGAAGCCTGGAGACAATTAAAATTTTAATAAACACAATTATAAATTCTATTGGGGGACATTTATTCAAAACTACCACACATTATCTGTCAACTTGAGGAAATACCATTCAAGTTTCACTCTAGGAAGACATTTCTGCAGGTTAATGGGATGAGCTCATTAATATTACTTCTTGGTAGTGTTTCTTGGGCATGAATGTACAGGTGCATGTACACGTGTGTGTGCATGCATGATTGTATGTGCATGCATATTAAAAACAAAAAAAGAAAGCAAACCCTGGGGGTGGTATCTCATGCCTATCATCCCAAAGCTTGGAGAAGCAGATATGAGGAGGAGGCAGATGTGAGGAGACCCGAGGTTGTGCTCCAGCCCACCCATGCACGTGCACATCCATTCACACATATCTGCACATACACAGGCCTCCCTTTTCAAGGCTGCCCTTTCCATCCACTGAGATGGGCAGAAGTGTTCCCCCCTCTGTCCTCTGGCTTTCTTTGGCTATGCCTGTGGCAGCCGTGCACTGTCTAAGGCTAAGCCCACACTTTTCCCTTCCAGTAAATTGGACCCAGCTTTTGATTGAGCCATGACCTCTGTTGATCAGCATGGCTACCTCCCATTATGCCTGTGTGTCTCATAGAGCTGGTGATCCTCCCAAGATTCTTAGTGCTCTTCTCTTAGGTGCGATCTTTTTGGGGCGATAAAGTATTACTAAGTATTGCCAGTCCATAGTCTGGCTGTTCACCTCACCCTACCTTCTCATTGCTGGAATAAAGCACCTGATGGAGGAAAGTTGCTTCTTTCAGGCTTATAGATTCCAGGAGCTGCTTGATCATGGTGGAAGAAGCTGGCTCACTTCATCCTATAGCCACAGCAGAGCAGAGAGAGAGCAAACACCCAGAGTCCAAGCTGGCTCTCCACACGAAGCTAGCACCAGCAAGCATGAGTTGATTCAGAACAAACCTTAGGGCTGGATTCAATATCCATCCCCAGCGACACACCTCCTCCAGCATGGTTCTGCCTGCTGGAGACTTAAGAAGGAAGCTCAATGTTAATCAAAAATAACTGAGGCTATAGGAGACATTTATAATCAGACCATCACGTCCCACAATAAGTCAGCCATCACTAAGGGTGAATCTGAATTCCAGCCCTAAGGTCTTGAGCTCTGGCAGATTTTTTTGTTTGTTTGATGGCTACTGGTGGTTTCTGTCTCTACCTGGATTTATTAATGAGAGCCCGTTTCTTCCACCATTGATGGCACTTCCCTTAAATCTGTAAACTTGCTCTTCCTCCCATACAACTGTACTTGGTTGGATGTTCATCGCAGCATCAGCAACCTGAAGAGAGAGCAACATCAAGAGACCAGGGATGGTGGTATGACCTGAAAGAAACATCCAGGAGAAAATAGGGGGACTCTTCACAAAGTCAATCTTGTGAGGAAGCTCGTGGTTTATACAGGCAGCTGGCGGGTGTTCCCAAATGGTGGCCTTACCACCTGATCATGAAATGTTTTTCAGTTATGCAAATCATAAGAACAAAAGCCCTTGTTTGCCTGGGCCATTCCTGTCACAGATTAATTACATTTTGCAAAGGTGACAGGTTGGAGAAGGGGTAGTTGCCTAGACCCTCTTTTTGACTGACAAATTCCCAATTAACAAAAATCTACTTACTGCTCAGTTTCAGAAGAAATGGCTCAGAGGCTGGAGAAGAGTTTCCAGAGGTGAAAGCTCTCACCTGCAGCCACCCCCACCTGAGGACACTTCCCTCTGAATGCAGGACAACATGCCCAGTAAAAGAACACCAGGTAGTCTGTCATCCCCTCAGGTCCCTGGTGTCGGGTGCAGGGAGTATGGCAATCTACCCCAGAACACCAGAAAGAAGCTAAAAGATTTATCTCTGAGGTTTCTGACTCTTTGACCCTGGAAGGTCTCTAACACTGAAGCATCACAATGGAAATATCTCATGAGGGACAATCTGTCCTATCTCTTTTCTGGTGAAATTCAAATAACTTAAAAATTACAATTTCAAAGTGTACAATTCAGTGACATTGAATACATTACAATGTTATATGAAGTCAGTGACAGCAGGGGTCACAGCCAGAGATGCTGTGGGCAGAACCCTGAGGAGTTCCTCCCTTGGGGACCTCCGCTCAGGGGAATCCAGATCCTGTCACATGCCACAGAAAAGAATTTCAGGATGAGTCAGTGTGAAGCAGAGCCAGGTGTATTAAGTAAACATAACAGAAGTGATAGGTAGGGCACACTTTAGATTTAAGTGTGGGTGTTGAGAGACAAGACTAAGTGTCTTAACAATAACTCTACATATGACTTTCTGACTTTTGGGGTTATATTGCTCAAAGGATGCCATTTGCAACCAGGTTCAAAGATTAAGCAAAGTTTAAAAATTAAGTCAAGTTTTAAAACTAGACATATGAGCTGGTTTACTTATTTTTCTTAAAGATTTTCTCATTGAAAATGAGCCAGCCAGGTGGCTGGCTTATGAGGTCCAGGTCCAGGGATAGGAGAACAAGCATGGCCCATTTGATGTTTTAACAGCTTGTTTGAGATATCACTCGGGAAAAAAAGGATTATTGTCTTGTTGAGTTATCTTCTTGTTTCTGTGATAAAACACCTGATCAGAAGTAGCTTATAGGAAGAAAAGGTTTATTTCATGCTTACAGTTTTGAGGGAAAGTTTCATGGCCAGGAAAGCAAGTTACAATATCTGAGTAGAAATAGTCTAAGTACTGGGCTCGGACCTGGGCTAATAAACCTCAAGGCCCAACCCCTGATGGCACACCTCCTCCAGCAAGGCTCCACCTTCCAAATTGCCTCCAGCTGAGTATGAAGCTAATGACAAACACACGTAGCCATAGGGGACACTTTACATTGAATGCACCACATGTCTCTATGCAATCTGCCCTGGTTTTCTGAGTTGTGTTGAAGTTCTTCACTCTCAGTCAGTGGGAAATATAAGCAGGTCCTAGAAACCCCTAATTCTCCCTTCTCCAAGCCCCTGTCATCACTGCCTTCTTTCTGACCCTAAGGACTTACCTAAACTGAATATTTAATACATACTTGCAGTAAATCAATAAATTATTTAATAAATATCATCATTGTTTTTCTTTAACATCTGAAAAACCTGAATATATGTGTATACAGAACGGTCACCCACATGACCTTGTGTATCTGGTGTCTTTCATCTAGAATAATGTTTTAAGTTTCATCCTTACTGTAATATTGTAGGGGCTGAGCTGGGGATTAAAATTTAGATAATACCCAGCAAAATTCCAATGCACCTCAGAACTTAAGGAGTACCCAAATTCTTGTCTATAAAGCTAAAGAATTAAAATTATAGACCAGCAGAGGGTAAGGTAAAGTGGGAAACTTTATTTAAAGGAAAATGGGAAGTTACAGAGATCTCCAGCCATCAGTGTGGGGAGAACACGTGGGAGAGGGTTTAACAACATCTATGCTGTTCAGCCAAACAAACAGGAAAAGAAAAGATCATGAGAAGGAAAGGTTCATGTGGAAGAGAAATCCAGCCCCTCACCACAGCCATTAGTCTGTGGTGGGGGGCTTAGGAGACCTTACCCAACGTTCTTCTGCTAGACCATGTGAGAGAAGAAGAGACAGAATTATCTGTTCAGTGAGTATTCCCTGCCCCAGGTGAGCAGAGAGACAGGTGGGTGGTTCATATCTGACCAATCAGTGTTAGTGCCTAGGTTTGAACTCTGGCTACAAAGACCTCCGGCTCAAGGGGAGGGGGGTATATGGAGCGTGTCTGAAATGCTCACAGTATCCACCAAATGCATGTATACCAATGTTCATGATGGCAATATTCACATCAGTCAAAACACACATGTTTTTATTCATGGGTGGACAGAAATATAAACTGTGGTAATCGTAATATAATATTATAGAACAAAAGGAGAATACAGATCCCAGGGCCAAGGGGAGGGATGGAAAAGAGGGTAAGGTTCAGGGCTAAGAGGACAGATGAAAAAACCTTCTTCAGATGCATGGCGGTGATGGTCACATGACCACGACAAGGTGAGTGAGTGTATGTTGCATTGCTCGGCTCTGTGATAAAGATATAGAAATATCATGGCTGCTTTGTCCCAGGTTTTGATGTTAGATGGAATGAGCCTTTAAGACAGCTCCCTTGGAAACACCTTCAGGGAAAACCTCTAACAGAGGTTTGCTTACATACTTAATACGTCGTGGTCTCTCACAAAGGTATACTGCAGGCCTCAGCATTGCTTTCATTCAGCGACCGAGGAACCTGTGTGAGTACCAGTGACAGTGGTGGTCGGAGTGCAAGATGAATGGGGCTAAATGTGACTGATCTGGACACGTAAAATGACTAAGATAGATTTTATCTATTGTGTATTTTACCACAACTGGAAAAAAGGGGAAAAATGAATAAATTTCATGACATCCTACAACTATCACATGACAGGAACAGGTGGAAATGCTGAGGGTAAGGAACAGTCTTCAGACAGGATGGCCAATGTGCCCTACCTAACAAAATGCCCCAGATCACCAGGCTCATTGAGCTTTGCAGTTCAGGAAGTTTCAATCATGGTTGATTTGCTCTATACTTTGGGTCTCTGAGGGGACATGGTGGTCATCTGTGGTGGATGAAACTGTCCACCTAATGGCAGATGGGAAACATAAATGAGAGAAGGGGGAAGAGATTGGAATCCTAATATCCTCTTCAAGGGCCCACCCTTGGGGATTCACATCCTCCCACGAGGTCCCACTCCTTAAAGGTTCCACCGTCTCATAATGGTGGTGACCAGGTTTCTAACTCTGGAGCCTTTGGGGACACTTATCCAAACCATAGCAGCCTGAGTGAGTCCAGAACAGTGGGAGCACCCATCAGAACCAGTGGTACCAGGTGGGCTATGGGTCAGACTCTGCATACCCTGAGCAAGTGTTTCTCATTTGCTGGTTTGTTCAGATTCTAAACACAAGCGGAAAAAAACCCCTCAGGCTTCCTCCTCAGAGAGTGTCTGTAGTCACAGACCACCATTAAAGATGCCTCACGTGGGGCAGAGCAAACTCCCTCATTTCTGGCTCGACATCAGTCAGAAAAAATGAGCTCCTAATTCAGGCAGAGGCACCAGGCGCCAAGAGATGCCCCAGGTACTTGCCACCTGCAGAGACAATAATGGTTTGTGACTCTGAACCTGCCAGAAGGTTCGCTGGGTCAAAGTGGCAACTTGAGAGTTTGCTTAAATCTCTGTCCAAGAATCTCTGACTTGCTGCTGGAAGATAATGAGTCCTGAACCACACCAGAGTCGTGCGCTTGGCGAGCCTGACACAAGCTGCTCTTTGATGAGCATCCCATGCATATTAATCACTCAGAAGGGAAAAAAAGGACAGAAAACCATCATTGCTCACTGAGAAAAATATTTACCGAGCACCGCTATGTGCAGAGCACTGGAATCCAATGGAAGAGGCCAGCCCCTGTCCTCAGGTCCCACAACAGAGGCACCTAAGAAAGGCAGGGAGGAAAAATAGCACGAGGCAGAAGAGGAAGGATCCTGGAAATGTTATTTCAGAAAGGTTTACGGAGGGGATGATTGAGCTGAGTACTAAGGCACCATAACCACACAGAGAGCTTAGGGGCAGAGGAAGTACCAGGGCACAGCCCCCAAGAGGGAACTTCACCCCCATCATCACCCAGGCTCCAGAGAAAACTACGATGTTGTCCTGTGACTGTAAAATGTCCCCTCTAGGCTCATGTGCTTGGGCACATGGTCCCCAGGGGGGGGTGGTATTTGGGAAGCTTGTGGGATCTTGGGGGGGAGGGGCTTTGATGGAGGGAGTGTCACTGTGCCTTGGGATTTTATAACCAGCACTACTTCCTGTTCACCCTCTCTTCCCAACTCTGGGTGCAGTGTGATCCACCGTTGTGGCAGAAAAGGGGTTAATTACTAAAGTTGTAACAGGGAAGAGAAGCTCAACCAGTAAGGCTGCCAAGAGAGTTAACCACAGGGAAGCTGAACTCCCTGCTCAGCAGCTTAGAGTCTTGAGAAAAACCTTGCTGGAAGGAGTCCTTGAAGATAAGGCAGAGGATAGTTGATACCAGGTTAGAGTGTCGCCCTGGGTAACGGACAGGACAACCCAATGGCAGGAATACTTGATATCATGTTTTGGAGAATTGCTGGTGTTCTGACAAGTTATTTTGACTCGTGTATGTTGTTTGGAGACTTTTTGAAACTGCATGTTTGCCATGGCCTCAGTTCTGAATTATCCCTTGTGCCCATTTCTTCCTATTGGAAGACTGGAGGTGAGAGCCTCAGGGATGTGGACAGCCAGCCTGCGGGGTTGACAATGAGCCCAGAGCTCTCATTTGAGTTTTGTCCAACAGCTCTCCAGTGGGTCCCTGCTAGATGGAGACTGGGGATGGCTTGTGTCTCCCCCCTCCCCCCAGCCTGGCCGGCTGATTCCCAAAGCACCAAGTTTGTGCCTACCTCAGGGCAGGCCTTTGAGCAAGCTGCCTGTCTGCCCACATTCTCTTCCTCTCCTTACATGGCTGGGTCTCTCGTTCTCAGTCCTCAGCTCAAAGGCCTCCTCTTCAGACAGACCTCCCTACCAGATGATTCATCTCCCTTCATTTCACCCCAAATGTTGCTCTAGGTGCAATACCCTTGTTTTCTTCAGATCACGCCTTCCTGCCTGTGACTGGTCCTCTGTGTCTGACTGTGGGTTATATTCTTTGTCCCCAAGGAACCGTAGGCATCATTGAAATGGAGGCTTTGCTCAGCATCTCAGCTCTATGAGTCTGTGAAACCCTCAAACACAGCCTGGCAGCCGTATCCTCAGGCAAGTAGGAGAGGTTGGATGGCTGGAAAGTTGAGACTGAGGGAAGGAGAGAAAGAAACTGAGAGGTGAGAAAGGAACAAAAAGAGAAGAAAGGGAAGGAAGAGTAAAAGAAAGAATGAAAATTGGGGCACTTCCTTAAGATCGACAGCCAGCCAGGGACAGGGGTGTAAATAAATAATCCCAGTGGGGAACTACGCTCACTATTACAAGCAGTGAGAAAGCAGGGTCCATGTATCTGAAGTTAGTCAAGACAGCTAGTGTCTGGCTTTGAAGGATGCAGAAGAGATTTCCATGGAGACATTCCAGGAGGATGTGGATTCTAGGAGAGACAATTCCATTTGGAAATGTGGTTGCCAGGAAGGATCACCTGCTGGATCTTTGGCATAGAACAGGCAGGTGAGAAGGGCCACCAAACGTCACTGCCAAGAGCAGCACAGCCTGTCTGAAAGGCCTCGAATGTCAGGCACAGGGGCGGGGACTTATGTATAGGTGACTATGAAGAATCCAGCCAAAAGATTTTTTGCAGACAGGAGATAAGGTAGCTGTGGGCGAGAAAGATGGCTCCAGTGACAGAGCAAAGGGCCATCCGGTAGAGGAAGGTGAGCAAAGGAATGGCCCAGGCAAGAAATGGTGTGTTTGCTAGTGATTGGGGACAGAGAAGGAAGGTTTCTGAGATGTTTCAATGGCGAGGGATTGGATACAGGAGCTGAAGAAGGAAAGTGATGTAGGAGGAGTCCTGTGGTTCCTGTGTGGACAGAGGCGCCACTGGGGCCACCTCTGAGCTGGGAGCAGACAGACTTAGGCGGAGGTGATGGCTCCCGTTGAGCTTGGAAGAAGTGGGTCCCTGGGGATGTGACTCTGAAAATTAGACCTGAATATTTGTCTCTCTGTCTCTTGCCCACTCACTCTCTTGCTCTCTCTTTCCTGTTGGTCATGAACTGAGGAGCCTTTGGGACAGACTTCTGATGCCATGATGTCCTGCCTCACAATGGGCCTAAAGTCAACAGAGGTGAGGACCACAGACCGAAACCTCTGACACCTGAGCTCAAGTGAGTCTCCCCCACAGAAGTTGTTCATGGGTATTTTGTCAGAGTCTGACTCACACAGGTAAGCTGTCTAGGAAATGTCAGAGGCAGACAGGGAAGGGCTCCTGCCTGCTGCTCAGACTCCTGAACTAAACCATGCATCTTGAATGTCAGTGGGGAATGCTGAGAACACAGTGTCCCTCCTGGCTCCTCCGCTGGAGGGCTGGGGTCTTCTCTCCTGCTCACTCTCTGTGCTCCAAAGACTCCATGATGCTTTATGCACAGGCAGAGAGACGACTGCTTCTATTCTCCACCTCTAGAGAGACTCCTGTGTGTGAACCCAGGCTACCTTCTGTGCTTCAGACTTGTTTGCTTCTCTTTGCAAATAGGCCATTCCTCATGATGCAATGCTCAGGTGTATTGGGAAACAGTCCCGGCAGAGGGTAGGAAGTGTGGAGATCAAATCCATTCCCCCCCTGAATCTCCCCTTTCCTTCTATAAGGTAAAGGATGAGCCTGTGGTCCAGGTGGCCCAGTGAGCAATGTTGCCTGCATTCTCTCTCGGTCCTCAAACCCTGTATCCTGACTTCTGATCAGCCCTGCCTTCAAAGCCTCTATCCCATGAGAGACAAGGGCTATCAGAGCACCAGCTGTCCTTCCTTCTCCTCTCCAGGGAGCCACACGCCAGTCCTGCAGACTGTGACCACCCCTCAATCCCAACCCATATCTGCTTAAATTGTGGCCACCTTGAAGACTCATCCAGTACTGCCACCTCCAGGGAGCCTTCCAAGATGCTTCTACATTTGCACACCTTGGCCCAATGGTTTGGAGGGTGCTCATTTCAGAGCCCTGAGACTGTGTCTGGCTTGCTGGTATAAGGTCAGGTCTACCACATCCCTAGCCCAGGGCAGAACACAGGGCAATATTTATTTTAAATCCTATTTCAGCACTAGGGACCAAACCCAGGTCTTCATACACGCTAGACAAGAGAACTACCATTGAGCAGTGCTTCCAAACCAAAGCAGTCCCTGAATAAAAACCAACTGACCAGACTCGGGAGAGCAGAGGGAGCCAAGTGCCCTGCCAGCTCCCTCGGATATTTAACAGGTCTTACGAATCACATAAAATTTTATAAATCATATAAATTATCTTTATGAAGCATGCAAATTACCTGTAAGACATCACCTGTGGATGGTGGCAACCCCCAGGGAGACCTGGGTTATTCTGAAACAGATGAGCATTTACTACCGAATGGTCTCCCTTCCTGACGCCTGGGTACCAGCACACTGCTGTCCAGATGGGGGAAAAAAGGAAGAATTTGCATGTGAATGACATGTCTTAGAGTAGAACATTTCAGGTCTGCTCCAAACTGGCCTGAGACATAGAACAGGACAAGTCACCCCTCTAACCTTCAGCTTCCCCTGCAAAAGGGACACAGTGACACGCGATTCTCAGATCTGCTGTGAAGATCCAGGGAGTAGACTCTGTTCATTATAAAGTGCTATATGCATTTTATTATCATTCCTACATTAATCTCTAAGTCTCTCAAGGGAGGAGGTATGGGAATTTGGGGTTGGGTCTCTGCAGTGTTAATAAATCGTTGTGTGATTCTGAGCAGTTCTTCTGCCTGAAGACCCATAAAAAGGTCAAGGAAAATACCTGGACTCTGGAGCAGACCATGTTCTGGCTGTGTGGCCAGGGGAAACTTCCTTATCTTTCTCAGACTGCATCATCCAATACAAAATAAGGATAAGCAGTGACCGCTGAAATTATTTCAGTTAGACACAGTGGCTTAGGTAGGGTCCTGGTTCACTGATGACCTGCATATGAAACCCAAGTAGGTTTCCTCTTCTACTAGTAACTGAGAAGAGTGGGTGAGGGAGTCATGTGGATGGGCCATTACTAGGATGTGGGTTCAAATAAGCCAACAGATGTGAGAATGGCTTTCAGCTGGGAGGGATTATGTGTGTCTTCAAAGGATGCTCCGTTCGTTCTCATCAGTTGTTATGATGGTGCCAGCTGGTGCAGAGACATGAGTCACACCAAGAAGAGGGACAATGAGTGGAGGGACCGGCACACATGGCACAAATGTGCTGCTTTCACAAACTTCTTCCAGATAAGGTGTTCCATGGAGCACACAGCATTACTTCGGCAGGTCTCACGAAAAAGGTGATCCTTAGTCTAATGAGAAGCCCATACCCATACCCTTAGTCTAATGAGAAGTCCCAGTGGAGAGATTGGCAAACAACTGTCTAGTATTCATCCAAAGTTCACAAATCATGACCTACAGTCTGAGGACTGTGCCAGAGACGACAAAAATACCATAACTGAGAGATAGGGAGATGGCTCAGTGGTTAAAGGCACTTGCTGGTATTAAGCCTGCCGACTGGAATTGTTCCTCCCAAGACCCACATAAAGCAGGAAGCAAAGCGGTCACACATCTGTGATTCCAATGTGCCTATAGCCTATAGCAGAGCCTGGAGAGCCCGGAAGCTCATGGGTGGCTTAATCTGGCATTCCCAGAAGCAAAACAGTAAGGACCCTGTCTCAATGAAGGTGAAAAGAGAGGACAGACACCTGGAGGTTGTCCTCTGACCTCCATGCATGTGCTGTGGCATGTGTGTGTCCCCCACAAATGAATGAATGAATGAATGAATGATAACATAATATGGACCCTTAGTGGGAAATTGGCTAATTTTGAATAATGCATTTCCTGGATTGGATTATAATACCAAGACCTGTCAGAGCCTTAATGTCCTCAGACCTTAGGATCATGGGCCTCAGAACACTCAGAACATATCTGCCCTCTGGATGTTAAAGCCCTTAGGTCATCAGAGTCCTTGGGACATGACATCAGGACCCTTGGAACCTCAGAACCACAGAACATTAGCACTATCAGGACCCTGAGGGTCTCAGGACTCCAGCACTCTCAGGATCTGGAAGTCCTCAGAGACCCCAGGACCTCCAGACCGTAACACAACACCCTCAAGATCTCAGGACCCTTGGCACCTCAGAATCTCAGCACCCCAATAACCCCCAGTACCCTCTGGAGATCCTATATAGCCCCAGGCTACTCTGGAGCTCTCCATCCTTCTGCCTCAACCTCCCCAGGAATTCATTCCCAGTAATGTACCACCACACAGAGTATTGATGGTTGTCTCTTAAATTTTGCAAGAGATAAAAGTGCCTGTTGTAGTCAGCCGCACACCACTGGGATGAATCTCCAACCAGGCACAGTTTTGGGAAGGAAAATATTTATTAAAGTAACAGATTCAGGGGAAGTTCCAGAATGGGAAAAGAGGCTGACCGCCTTTTACAGATCCAGGAAGAGAGAGAAACCCATCACCTCCAACACTCCAACTGGCAAACAGCAGGAACTCTAGGCTTGAGCTCACACTGCTCTTTGCAAATGTATAGCTGGAGTTTCACATCCACCCCAGAAATACCTTAGGGCTGGATCCTAGGAGGCCAGGCCAAGGTGACACCTCCTCCAGCCAGAAGGCTGGAGACAAACTTTAATAACTCTTGAATCTAGTGGGGGACATTCTTCAAACTACCACAATGTCTCACTCATCAAACCCTGGTACCACCCTAACTGTCCCCATTCCCATCCCCACACTCGGGACATCTGCTCTGTTGTCTATCCTGTCTTCTTCAGTGGTGGATTTTGCTATGGTCAGAGGGGGTAAAGGTTCTTCTGGCAGGTGTCTTCAGATCTCCTTCCCGTCCCCATCCTCAGACTCTACACAGGGTCCTTCCAAGGAGACATGCAGGCTCTGAGGTTTGAGTCTTCTGAGAACAGAGACCATATTGTCTTCCTCAATCATTGGCAACAATATTATGGGGCCTGCTCATGTGCCCAAAAGAAAAAGCTAGTGACTGGGGAGATTACTCCAGTGGTAAAGTTTCTGCTGCACAAATTTGAAGACTTGAGTTCAAATCCCCAGCATCCATGTAAAAATCTAGTGCAGTGGTGCATGCCTATAATCTGGACACTGGGGAGGCAAGACAGGAGACTCTGGAGCTTACTGGCTAGCTGGATCTATAAGTTTTAGGTTTAGTGAGAGACCCTGTCTCAAAAAATAAGGTGGAGAGTGAGGAAGATAAGCAATGTTGCCTTCTGGCCTCCTTACACACACACACACACACACACACACACACACACACACACACACACACACACACACACAGAGAGAGAGAGAGAGAGAGAGAGAGAGAGAGAGAGAGAGAAGGTAAGAATGCCTCATCCTGTAGATATTGGGTTCTACTTTCTGGGTGAGAAGTCCATCGTCCACCCCAATCATTCCAAACACCTTGTCATGCACGTGGAGAAACTAAGGCCCAGAGAGGGAGATAAGTGTGTCCAAAGTCAAAGAGAGAAACTGTGAGGCACAGTTGGGGAGCAGCTCTTAATTGCAATATTATTATTTATGTGGATGTGGATGCCTGTGTGGGTGCAGGTACGTGTGTGTGCACACATGCTCTTTCATGTAGAAGGCAAAAGCAAACCTCAGATATGATTCCTCAGATACCATATAGCCTAAAACTCACCAAGTAAGCCATACTGGCTGGAGAGAGAGCTCCAGGGATCTGCCTATCTCCTCCCCAGCTAAGATTACAAGCACATGTGTGCCGGCATGAACTCGGGTTCCCATGCTTGTAAGCTACTATTATTATTTTGATTGAGCAATATTTACCTTAGTGTATATGACACACTCTGTTAGAAACTTAAGATACAGCCAGGCGTGGTGGTGTACGCTTTTAATCCCAGCACTCGGGAGGCAGAGGTAGGAGGATCACTATGAGTTCAAGGCCACCCTGAGACTACATAGAGAATTCCAGGTCAGCCTGGGCTAGAGCGAGACCCTACCTCGAAAAACCAAAAAAAAAAAAAAAAAAAGAAACTTAAGATACAGTTCACAACCAACACATGCAGTCCCTGCCCTTGGGGTGGGGACATCCCATATTTACTGTCCTCAACTGGGTCCTTGACCCACTTCTCTGAAGCCTCCAAAGCCACCCCGCATTGAACGTGTCAGAGTGTGTATGTCACTAATTTGGGCTCAACCAGTGAGAGCCTTGTTTTCATAAATAGCTTGCAGTTAGAGTCAGCAAGTGTCCTTCCTTTGGAAAAATTCCCAGGAGTGGGATCCGTATGCCAGAGGCCACAGGCTCTCTAATGACTCGTGGGATGTATTATCAGATGGCTCTCCAAAGGGGCTGCACCCAGTTTACACACTGCCACGGGCCGTGTGGGGAGCCTTGGTAAGACTGTGACCGTGTCTGCCTTGAGTGTGATAATTATATCTCTTAATTTGTGCTAATTTAATAGGTGTAAAATTGCATCTCCTTCTAATTTGTGTTTCTTTGATAGTTATGAGGGTTGAACATTTTCTCTAATAAATATACACTCGGATAGCTTCGTTCTTGTATTCATTCATTCAAAGCATTGCCTATTAACCCTGTCCTGTATGCCAGACGCTGCACAGAAATGCACAAAACTGAGTCCCTACCATCAAGGACCTTTGTCCAGAAAGGAAAACAAACTGACAAGCCAACTGTCCCATGACAGCCGAATAAATATATGTTAAGAGAGCCAGAGGTCTTGTGGGAAAGAGGAGGGAGAAGGGAAGGTCACTCAGGGAAGGGGACCCAGACTAGGGAGCTGGAGAGGGAGCCTCTGTTGCTCAGGGTCAGCCCTGGGGGCCTGGTGGACACTCTGGCAGGGGCCATGCTGCTGCTCTGTTTCTTGTCCTGTGCCCATGTGTGTGTTATTTTGGACACCCGTACCTTTGTCTCTACGCATGTGTGGTGTGGTGGACAGTGGACAAGCCTGTAAAACACACACTGTGCTTTGAGTGTGTACCAGGGTGTTTGTGCTTGATTTGTGTTGGTGCTGCGTGGGCTTCTGTGGGTTCTGCAGCTGTGCACACGAGACCAGATGGGCCTGGGCTCCTGTGGGGAGCAGTGGTTCTGTGCATGGGGCTCCTGCTGCAGAGGTGCCTGGCTGCACCTGCTCTTTCTGACCCGTGGTCCTAGGCCAGGCAACCTTGGCTCAGGTCTCCAGCTTTGTCTGCAAGGAGAGGAGGAGAGCCAGCCTGGACGCTCTGCCGTCCCAGGCAGATGGAGCATCGCCACTGAGCATTCGGTCTTCTCTCTGTCATCTCAGCTCCTGGTAGGCTCAGTGCCCCTCCCTTCTTGCGACAGGGGATCCCCAGAAATGAGTGAGCCAGAAAGAGCTTGGCCTTGAGTCTTTGGAGGGTTTGGGGACACATATGTGCAGCACCATTCAGGACGGGTTGCTCTCTGTCCTTGCCCCTCCCAGGCCAGAGGCAGGAGAGGGGCATCAGTTCCCCTGCATGTGTGCCCACTGTGGGCCTGGCATCGCCATTGGCCTCAAGGTGAAGATCTTATGGACTCCCTTTGACAAAGAGTTAGATGCCCATCACTCACCTGACTGAAGTGCCCCATGGAATGCCTGCAAACCATCATGTCTTTCTATCTGTAATAAACCACCAGGACGAGACAAGGCTTCACCCTCCTTTCTAACACAGAAGCCCTAATGTAAGCTCATAAGAGCAGGGGGTGGCAGTGCACAGCTGTGATCCAATGTGGAGAAGGCTGAGGAGAAAAGATAGCCAAGTTCAAGACCAACCTTGCTACAAAGCAAGTTTATGAAGATTTAAGTATGCTAGTGAACCCATTTACAGCGCTAGATTTAGTGGCTTTAGTATATAAGTTGAACAGCCATTAGTGAACTCTAGTTTTTATTTTTATTTTTATTTTTTTACTTATTTATTTGCAAGGAGAGACAGGGAGAGAGAGAAAGGGAGGGGGAGAGAGAGAGAGAGAGAAAAAAATGGGTGCACAAAGTCTTCCTGACATTGCATATGAACTTCAGATGCACGTGCCATTTTGTGCATCTGGCATTATGTGGGTACTGGGGAATTGAACCCAGACTGTTAGGCTTTGCAAGCAAGCATTTTAACTGCTGAGCTGTGTCTCCAACCCCTGCAATCTAGTTTTCAAACGTTTTCATCACTCCGGATTGAAACGCTACCATTCAGTCTCTTCCCCCGACCTCAGCTCTAACCAATCCTAGTCTTGTTTCTGTCCATACAGCTGTTCTTACTCTGGACATTTCACATAACCAGCATCGTCTAATGTTCAGGCCTCCATGACTGACTGACTTGGCACAATCTTTTCAAAGTTCCTCCTTCTGATAGTATGCATCAGCTCTTCTTTTCATTGGCAAATAATATTCCACTGTACAGAGACATTCAACTAATAAACATTTGGGTCATTTTTATGCTTTGGCTATTGTCACTAGTGCAGCTATGAATATTCAATATGAGTTTGTATAGAGGTATGCTTTTCTTTATGCCTGAGTAAACCGCTGGGGCACACAGGGATTCTGGGTTGAACTTTTTGCGGGATGGCCATACTGTTTTCTTCGGTGGTTTGAACCAATGAATGAAGGCTCTGCTCACTTCATATCTTCACCCACACTTGTTATCTGCCATTGAAAACTTAAGTCTGGGGCCGGGGGGGGGGAGATGGTTCAGTCGATAAAGCAATCAAGGCACAAGCATGAGAGCCTGAGTTCAGATCCTCAGACCCCACATCAATGTCAGGGATGACTCGTGCCTGTAATCCCAGTGCTTGGGAGGCAGAGGTAGGAGGATTCCTGGCACTTGCTGGCTGGCTAGCCTACCTGAGTCAGTGAGCTTTGGGTTCAATGAGAGACCCTCTCTCAAAAATCAGGTGGAGAGTGACTAAGGCCTGCACCCAAATGCGTGCACACACACACACACACACACACACACAGAGTCACCCACATCCGCACAAACATGCATACACACAAATGCTCACACTACACATACATACAAACACACAAAACCCAGCTCTTAATGAGTGCATTGGAGTATCTGTGGTAGTTTTGATACATAGTTCCCTAATGACTAGCTGTTAGCAATTTCTATGTATTGTTTGTCTATTTTTCATATCTTTAATTCACGTGCATGTATAGTCTGAAACTTTATTATTGTTTTTCTAAAATACGTATACATGTGAATTCATCACTAACTTATCTGCAACTTAGATTTTCTCTTAGCACATCTTAGACATTGTCGTGGGTTGAATGCATCCTCCAAAAGTTCATAGGTTGGGAACTTGATTTGAGAATCCGTATGGTAATGTATTTGGAGGTGATATCTTTGAGAGGTGATTGGGATTAGATGAGGTCATGAAGGTGGTCCCCATGGTTACTGTAGTAGCTTTATAAGAAGAGGAAGAGCTGACATGTTTGTTCCTCACAGTGTAACTTCCTTCCCCAGGTTCCCATGCAGCCCGAAGCCCTCACCCGATGCTTGGGCTTCTCACCCTCCCAAACCACGAACCAAGGAAACCTGCTGTGTTTATAACTTATCTTATAACTGGTATTTTTGTTATAGCAATAGAAAATGGACTAAAATAGAAGTCTTTCCACCTGAGTTCAGGTGTATGGATAATTCAGCAATATAGCTCAACCGTAGTTGATTGGCAATCAATCCTCTATGAACATACATTGAACTTGCTTCAGATTTTCACTATTACAAGCAAGTAATGCTTTCTCCAAGCAACCTTGGACGTGAGTCTTTATGTATGAGCGTGAGAGATGCAGATTTCCTAGTAGTGAGACTGCCGGTTGATTGACAGGAGAATATTTTAAATTGTGTCAGGACTCTTCAGAGCGCTGTCCACTGAGACTGGAACAATTCACATCATTAATAGCATTTGGGAGAATGGGCATTTCTAAGCACTGGCTCCACATTCCACTGAAATAAGCTTTCCTTATTGTGGAGACTATTTAAGTAGATGATGGAGTTGGTAGGGGTGGAGGAGGAGGGATGACCTATAGTCCATGTCTAAAATTTCTGTTAAATAAAAATACCTGTGTTCACATTGCCGTTGGTTGATCCCAGGGCCTCACATGCTAGGCAAGCACTCCACCATTGAGCTGCATCTACGATGTAATCACTCCGATGTCCATCATCAGCCCTCCTCCCACTCTCAGTACTCAGGAGTCTACAAAAGCCCTGCACCAGATGGCCCAGTGCAGTCCAATTATAACCAGGGTCCCAAGTGGACCAGTCTCTGTGTAGGATGAACTCAAGGAAAGTGCAGCCTGGCAGAAGTAATCGCAATTTAGACGTACTTTCTTGAGAAAGCTCTAAAGGGAAGGCAAAGTGTTTGCGTGTGTGCGTGTGTGTGTGTGTGTGTGTGTGTGCATGTATGTGCCTGCACTCTCACACACGAGTGCATGACAAGGTAGGGTTACATTCTCTGTACATAGCAAAATAGCTAAGTTCCTTCCCTTCCATCTTCCCCCCTCGGTACCCACATACCTGGCAGCTGCTCCTCTGTTCTCAATCCCAACCCAACATTTCCCTTCCATCCTCTCTCTTCCACTGTCTTCTTTTATCCAGGGAAGAGTGGTCTCGCTCTGGATTCAAAGCCCCAGCCTTTCTTCCCTGCACCCCCAGGCTCTCACCAGTGTAGGGTCTTGCACTGATGTACAAAAGCCGAGGAACTGGGCTGGCAAAGGTGGGATTCTGTTCAGCAGGCAGGGGAAAGGTTGCTGGGAGGCAAGATAGGTAAAGAAGGGATGATGTCTCATTGCATGGGGAAAGGGAAGGTGAATGAGAATGGAATCCCATTATCTATGTGCATCCTGGGTCCTAGCAGGCCCTGTCCTAAGCATGAAATCCTGTCTCAGGTCAAACCAGCTGGGGAAAGCCAATCAGGCAGCATTTGGAACCAGCCAGTGTGCTGGGTTGTTAGGTGTTAGAAGGCAGCCCTTTTGGATCTCAGGTGGCCTGATATGGGTGTGAGTACTGACCCCAAGGGGCTACTTGATCCTAGGGGCTGATTGATGGTACTCTTGAATAGAGATTTTACTCTTTAAAAAATTATTAGCGTATGTTGATTATATGTAATCATGGGTTTCGTTATGTCATGTATATAATGTTTTTTGGTCACATTCATTCCGACCACCCTCTCTTATCTCCCTCCCTCTCCAATTTATCCCCTTTCTCTTCCCAAATAGTCTCCTTTCGACTTTCCTATCTTTTGGGGCGTTTAATTAGGGCTGCTTACATAAGCGTAAGTGAGGGATTATTTGTAGAAGTTCCGACAATTTAGCAGTGGCTACGCCAATAAAGAAATGTTCCCCCTACCCCACCACTGCCTATCAATCCTCAGGGAGGGGTGAGGCCTCGTGACTCTCTCCCTCCTCCAAGAAAGATTGTTAATGTGCCTGGAGATTTTTATTTTATTCTTGAACAGATCTAAAGACAAAGAAAGATTTGCTCAAGGTTGCACATGAAGTCAGTTACCCAGACAGGATGAGTCTAGAACTAGGTCCCCTATCCAGAACCAACCATACAAATGTTAGGGAAGATAAAAATGTAAGGCCAGCCTCTTGCTCAAAGGGATTTGGAATTTCAAGACAGCTCCTGCAGAGCATGAAAGCAAGCAAGGGCCCCTCTAAGTGTGCGCCCTCACCACTTGACTGCCCTGAGAGCTATTCTGTGATGCTGACCATGAACCTGAACCTCAGCACCAACCTGCATTGCTCACCTTTAGCAAAAACCTGGGAAGGAGGAAGGAGGACAGGGGAGTGTCACTTGCCCCAGCCAGGTGCGTAATCTAAATGAAAACTTCTCAAACTTCACTGCACAAAGGATTACCTGAGGACCTGCTAAAAGTCCCAATGTCTCGGAGGCTCCCAGGCAAATTAATTCAGAATCTCTGCAGGTGAGATACAGACATTAGTGGGTTTTTTTTTAATGTCCTGGGTGATTCTCATATGAAGATAACTTTGGGAGCCAGCAGATCCCAGAGGCGTAAACTTGAAAGACAAACATCACGAGTGTGAGAGATTGCAGAATTCTGGCAGCCGGTCCCTAATCCCATCCCCGGAGCAGGGGATCAGTCCAAGTGCAATCTAATTACAGTCTCCTCTTGTTAACACCGGCACAGCCCGCACCCCAGAGATGACTGAATACATAAATAAATAGGTCTAAGCCCTTCTTAGCTTACTCAGGCTTCTCTGATAAATATGTATTCGGGGAAATTTCTAAGAAATGTAATATTGTGTCTCTTCTGAATTGTTCAGGTCTATTGGGAAAATAAATATTGAAGAGCCTCATTAAGATGGGCTTTTCTGGCTTGGTAGCAAAGGAGGCTCTGGCTACAGCCCTGTCACCCTACCCTCCACCCCCCCCCCGACCTACCATGAAGGAGAAGGCCTTCAAGGGACAGAGGTTCTTTACTTCCCACTTGCCCATCACAAGTTTTCAAATGGGATGCATGTCTGGAAAGGAGCCCCGTTCTGGGCCCCAGGCTGTTTATGGCTAGAGTGGCCCCCACTTCCAGCACTAGCTGTTAGTCCAGCACCTCAACACACCAGTGAAAGGAACCCAGAAAGGTGCTTCCCTCTCCAAACTGTGGCAACTTGCTCTCTTGTGATTTGCACCCCTTCTAAAGCAGCCTGGTCCCTATCCGGACAGCTAAGACTTCTAGTAAGCTCTGTCTGGCTGTGCTGGCCTTTGTTTGCCAGAGCTTTGTCTCAGTGAGCTAGACTCATGGCCTCTGCTTCCTGGACTCAGAGAGGGCCCTGGTGAACTCCAGAGATGGGCGTGAGTATGGGGGTGTTCATGAACTCACCCAGGAATTTCACCCCTGAACTGTTATGTCATTAGCATGAAGAGAGTAAAACTTGCTCTAACTGTTGTGATTAGAGCCTTTGAAGGGCTAGAGAGATGGCTCAGTGGTTAAGGAGAATGAGAATGGATTCCATTATCAATGTGCATCCTGCATGCAAAGCCCAATGACCTGGGTTCGATTCCTCAGTACTCAAGCCAGATGCACAAAGTGGAGCATGCATCTGGAGTTTGTTTGCAGAGGTTAGAAGCCCTGGTGTGCCCAATCTTCCTCCCTCCCTTTCTCTCTTTGGAAATAAATAAAATATATTAAAATAATAATAAATAAAAGGCGAAAGATTTATACGATCTGAAGAGAATTATGCAATGAAGGAGCCTGGGCCTGGGGGAGTCAATCAACAGCCATTAAATTCGGCCAAATATTCCACTCAGTGAGGGGGAACCTTTGATTGGAAATGGGGATTTAGGGCAAGATGCACCGGATCCCATACTCTTGGGCACCCAAGAAAAGATGCACTATGCGA